>VCHN02000014.1:93032053-93148395 GCA_007115665.2 Sequoiadendron giganteum
TGAAATCAAGCCCAAATAGTAGATGATTCAATGATCCAACTCTTCAGATGAGTTATAGACCATGACACAACTGTATGGCGCCGTACAGAATAAGAAAACTACAAAAAAATGCACTTAAATTGTAGAAAATAGAGTCTTTTTCTATTATTTGTCCTTCAAATGCTTCAACAATGCTGCCTCAAAGTTTGTGACACAAAAATAACATGTTTCAACTATAAATCATAGGTTACAAACAAGATTCACTCAAGTGAATGTTCACCTTCCTTGCAAAAGCCAAAATTGACAAGTTGGAAAGCAACTTTTACGCTTGTTTGCCAACTTTCACCAAACACACTAAAATGACCATACATGACACCATAAAATTGCAAATGGTCTTCATTCAACCTTATTACAACAAGTTACAAGTGAAAAAACACACAAAATACCAACCTAGACACCCAAATGCATCAATTAAGCAAAATGACCATGATGCCCTTGCACCACATGATGAAAGAGGAAAATCTACTGGAAGTCTACTTGAGAGAATCAATTCATATTTTTGTCTATATACTCAACAAAGTAAAAGAAAGAGAAAATAGTGTAAAAACTCCCTATGAGTTGTGGTATGGAAGGATCCCTACTGTCAAATACTAATGAAGGTTTCTTCCTTGGATATTCTACAAGAAGCAAAGCTTACCGGTGTTACCACAAGAGGTTGAAGAATATTTTTGAGAGTGCAATTGTCAAGGTTGATGAAGACTTACATAAGAATTTTGTGGTGATAGATGGATATGAATTAGATGTGTCCTCTTGCAATGAAAATAATAGAGATGAAGGTAAATAAAAATAAGTGTCTAGATTGAAGAGGAAGAAGCTCCAAAAAAATCCATAAGAATCCTAAGTATGTATAGAAGAATCATTCTGAAGATTAGATCATTGGAGACAAGAACAAAGCTATGTTGACAAGAAGAAGAGCCGATGTGACTGAAGAATAGGTAAATCTATGTTTACTTTCTAAAATTGAACCTAAAATAGTGATTGAAGTATGCAACGATGAGTATTGGATCAACGCTATGGAAGAAGAACTAATGAAAATTGAGAAGAATCAGACTTGGGAACTTGTCCCAAGAGAAACAAACAAGAATTTTATTGGAACTAAGTGGGTATTCTAGAACAAAATGAATGAGAATGGCGAAGTGGTATGAAAAAAATCAAGGCTTGTGTGTAAAGGCTACTCACAAGTAGAAGGAATAGATTTTGAGGAGACATTTTCTCCAGTGGAAAGAATAGAATCTATAAAGATGTTTTTGGCTTTTGCAGCTCAAGGATTTCAAGGTTTATCAAATGGATGTGAAGTATTCTTTCTTGAATGGTGATTTGGAAGAAGTATACATTGAACAACTGGAAGGATTTCAGTTATCAGACAAACCATACATGGTCTGCAAATTGAAGAAGACACTTTATGGATTGAAGCAAGCTCCTAGAGCTTGGTATGCAAGGTTGGGAAAGTACTTGATACAACAAGGATTCAATAAAGGTAACACAAATAGTAATCTTTATTTAAAATTTGAAAAATATAAAATATTTATTGTGGTTGTATATGTTGATTATGTAATTTCTGGAGGAAATGAAGCCACATGTAAGAAATTTGGAGAAGAGATACAAAAAGAGATTAAGATGTCTATGTTTAGGGAGATGAATTTCTACCTTGGATTGTATATCAATCAGAAAAATAAATGTATATTCCTTTCACAATCAAAATATGTCAAGGAAATGTTGAAGAAGTTTAGAATTGAAGATTCTAAACCAACATGTACTCCTATGGTTACTGGTTGCAAGCTAAGTTATAATGATGAATCCCCTAAGGCTGATAAGAGCAAGTATAGATCAATGATTTGAGGACTAATATACCTAACTAATACTAGATTAGATATCATGCATGAAATTTATCTTGTTGCTAGATTTCAAGAAGATCCTAGAGAGTCACATGTTGCAGCAGTGAAGAGGATATTCAGATACTTGAAAGGAACTCTAGATCATGGTTTGTGGTATCCAAAGGATGCTTATTTTTCTCTGAGTGCTTATATAGAAGAACATTGGGCAGGTTGTGTAGATGACAAGAAAATTACAAGTGGTGGTGCATTCTTTCTTGGATGCAGATGGTGTCTTTTCTAAGCAAGAAGCAAGTTTTAGTATCTTTATCTATTGCAAAGGAAGAATACCTTGCATGAACATCTTGTTGCACACATGTGTTGTGGATGAAGAAAAACTTGAAGGATATCAGAGTGGTATATGATTAACTAATTTCTATCTTCTATTACAATACAAGTTCCAATAACATTTCAAAAAATATGGTGATGCACTCAAGTGAAAAACATATCTCAATCCGGTATCACTTTTTGAGAGAGAAGGTTTTAGAGAATGAAGTGAAGCTTGAGTATGTGCCTACAAAGGATCAGGTTATTGATATATTCACTAAGGCTCTTCTTAAGGATACTTTTAATTATCTCTGAGATAATTTAGGGTTTATTGCCCAACCTTCTTTGAACTAGATGTATAAGGATATGCATCAGTCCAGTGGATTTTAAAATTTCATTCTTTGTCTTGGACTGATGTTGGAAGCTACTCCTCAGGGAGAGTAGGTAGTAGAATTATTGGTTGTTGTAGTCAGCGGGAGTAAGTGTTGGTACAGTTTGGTGTTGTCCTTTTCCAATTGTGTTAAAGGATATGTGCAATGGTTGTTGGTTGATATAGTTCGTTGTGTGCTCCTAAGGTGCAGTATGCAAAGAAATAAAAAGGAAAAGATGTTACAAAGTAGTAGTGAGAAATTACAAGTATTACTGATGTCAATGGGGGAAAGAGATGCACATGTGTTACCCTTTCCCATTGATTTCAAAGGGGGAGAGAAATTAATATGAAAAATTATTAGTTGAGAAAGGTAGAGAAAGTATAATCTAAGGGGGAGAAAGAGAAAGAGTTGATATGGAGTAGTATGTTGTTGATCAAAGCTATTACATGTTTGTTATTGATGGTTTCTCATATCATGTGTTTCCGTTGATGAAAAAGGGCGATATTATTGCAAGTTTGAGTAATTTGGTGTTTTCATTGATGTCAACTAGCTCATGTGTTTTCATTGATGTCATCTGGTCATGGTTGAGAAGTTGTGATGATGCTTTGGTTAGTTGCATTATGTTTTCATCAGTAAGTACTACTTGTGTCAACCTCTAGTGTTGATTTGATAAGATTTTATCTATGGATGTTCTTTGGTTGAGTTTTTGCTTTGTAGTTGGTTTGGTAATGATGAGGAAGTGGTGAAGATGATGAGAATGTGTTTTTTGTGCTTGGTTTCCAAGTTGGTAACAATACTAATATCTCATTTTAAGAAGAATAAAATGAGATTGCCATTGTTATATACAACTTCATAGTGAAACTTTACAAATAAATTCTTATTTATAATGACATTTCACAAATTTGTAAATGCCTAATATTAAAATTCTTTGTATTTTTTGTAATGTATCCCTAAATACTATTTAACATAGTTTTCAATTTGATTATGTCAAGAAATGTTCTTTTATTGTATTGTAGTGGTGTCTAGGAGAACTGGTTTTTCTCTGTAGTTTGATTTCTAGTCTTTTGGTTCTGTAAGTGTGCTAATAAAGTTCATATCTACCTTTGGTTAAAGTTGTTCGTTGTTTGGTGCTCTGCAAAGTTAGTCTCTTGATTTATAGTGTGTAGAATATTATCTGGGTGTACAAGATGAGTTTATTCTTCAGGTCAAAGTTGTTGTGAAGGAATTTTTTGGATTTTAGGGTGCTTGTGGAATATTCCACATTGTGTTCAAGGGTTGTGTGTTTTCTGTGAGTTGTCTTTAGATCATAAGAAGCCTATACTTAAATGTTTGATTCTGTTTACACAGGTTTGGCCGACCTTGGGTTTTTACACTAACTGTGTATTTTATTCGGTGATTATGGAAGCATGGCATGGTGTATATGTATGATTTTGGTCCAGGTTAAGATGTGGTGTGGTCCTCTTTCATTCCTTTCCACTATGAGAATGCTTAGTACTGACCTAATTTGAATTTTTATAGTTGAGGTGCATAACCAACCTTGGAGAATGTTTCCAAGTTTTTAAAAGTGTTGTGTTGATGGAGGATTTAGTGTAGAGTGTGTGATGTGAATTTCAGAGTTGTGAAGTGTGAATTTGTGAAGTGCAGTGTGAGATTTAATGAGTTAGACCATTGGAAGCAGTGAGCAGAAGGTTTCTACAATCTTCATAAAGGCTAAATTTTTTTTGATGATGTTGTGGTGTACTTTTTTGTTCCATTGAGATGGATTTATCACTGTAACATTCTTCTTTTCTTCTTTTCCTATAATCTGGTATTGAGCTATTGGCAGTGAGCCCTTCTTTCATTTGGGCAGTGAGCCCTCCGACAATGAACCTATTGTATTTGATGTTGCCATATTTATATTGTGAGCTAATCCTCACTATGGTAAATCCATTCCTTGTTTTTCCATGTAAATCTGGTGTTCTATTGTGCATGGTGTTGATGTGTTTCAAGTTTTTGTTATTTTCTTTCATGCTAAAGCATTCTAATAGATTAAGGGTTAATTAAGTTGTTGTGGATCTAAATGTTTATGAAGGTTTTGAAGTTTAAATGTACAATTGATTCACCCCCGCTCTTATTTGTCTTGTGCATTCAAAAAAAAAATCCTCCCATGGAACTTGAGATATTTCTCTTGGGCTAGTTAGTCGGTTTTAGTTGGATTTTGAGAGACATAACATGAATCTCCTAACATAGTCTTCTTGTGGATCATCCTCTTTTTGAGTAATTTTAAATATTTTTTCTCCTCAGATATCTACTCTATAGTAATCATTATGCTTTTCCAAAAAAATCTGCCTCATGGTATTCTAATCATTTATTGCATTTCTCCTCAATCCCATTAACCATCTTATAGAAGAGTCCTTTTGTGTGGCTGGAAATATTTTTAACCAATGTGAATATGTGATGCAATCATAATTCCTACATAAGACATCATATTAAAATAGGAACATGTTAGGATCCTCTATTATAAGGCCATGAAAGTTGGGAAGAGAAAAGGGTGGTATATTTTTCATAACATTCCCTTGTTGATTAGAGATGGTGAATTGAAAACTAATAATTTTAAGAGGTTGTTCTCCTTCATGTTTGAGGTCTCCTATTATAAATTGGAGACTATGATCAGGCATTGATGGAGTAGGTTGAAGTGGTTGAATATTGGAGTGTTGAATGGGAATGATCAGTGGGTTAGCTTTAGGTTGTTGTATTTGAGGATTTAAGGATCCACTTTTCCTACTCTTATTTCTACCACTACTATAGATATGTGTTTGTGAGAAGTTTGATTTGGAAGAAATCCTCTTAGATGGTCTCTCTTTCTTCGCATACAATAATTTTGTACCACATCCTACTTTTCCTACAAGGTGTTACTAGAGAGCTTTGTATTTGGTATTGTAGCATCATAAATTGTCACCCTTGACAAATTTACTCTTGGTTTAGCTCCCCTTATGTGTCTGGATCTGATTGTGCTTATAAATCTCCCATTTGATGGTTATCTCGGGAAAATGAGAATCAAATTACGAATTATTATTTAATGACAAAAAAATTCCCAAAATAGGTTTGGACTAAGGTGCTAGCACTCATGTCCAACCTATTTTATCACCAATTTAAATATTTCATTGTCAACATTTTAACATTTAGAAATCCAATTTCATTTTTCGGTTGTCTGTAATTAATTTAGTGATAATTAAAGAACTGTATATAATACAAGTCCTTGTCACCATTTGAAACCCTAAGACAAGAAAAAGCATATTTGGAATTATAATTGAGCATTCTAAAAGTATTCAAGGGTAGAATTAGTAGCATTATTAGAATGCTTTCACCACTGACCATGTTTGCGATATATTAGGAAGAAGGAAGCAGTTATGATCAATCATGCCATTTTTATGATGCATGAGTTATCCTCTATATGTTATCTACAATAATCTATTATATTTTGTGGACTAACCTATTGCAAGACTTCAAGTCATTCAAGCATTCATCAAGCAAATTTTGTCGCTATTTTTGGTGTGACATCACTTCATCAAGGATTTCATACCAAGGTAACATTTCCATTTATCATTTTATTTTAGTAAATTATTATTGTTCTTTGGCCTCTACTCGACGTAGGGAACACTCTCTTGATCATCATTTTTTTTGTACATGAAGGTGGAAACACCAAAATGGGGTTTGAATTAGGCAAGCTCCTATACAACACAACCTTTCCCCCTCTTTTCATGTGTGTAGGAAAAATTTGGAAGTTTCATCAAGAATAGGTCACAGGAAACACAATGTAAACTATAGCACAAAAATTGAGATTTATATATTTGAAAAAGGAAACTTCTTTGGTCTAGGGTGCCCACACCCCTATCCCTACAGTTTAGGATCAACTTTCATTCATAGTTTTCTCCCAGTATTTCCCTTGTAGATCTATAACTTTTTTGTAAATTTTTGTTTTCATCTATGCGATAAATTATATAATTCAGATCTAGGGTTTTTGTCAAATAGGCTTTCTTAAAACACACATAGAAATTGTCACCTTTGCAACTCAAAAGAACAAAAACCCCAGGAGACTGTCTCTCCCTTATGGCAACAATCCAATCATCAAACCCTATTTGTTTGTATTTGAACAAATGTAGAGTCAAAGTGAAAAGATGTTAATCCTAATTAATCTAATGGGATCTAGGATCACATTTCCTACAATGTATAGTTATGATGTCTAACAATCCTAAATGTTGAAAATGAAAGTAGTTGTATCTATGAAAACATGAAATAACTTTAAAAAATTGAAATATTCTAATAGCTTGACATCATCCCTAACAACTATACCAATGGACTAGATCATCCTCTATCAGGAAATTTTTAGTATTAGGATTTTACATTTAATTATCAACTAGGGACATGTACCTTAAGATGGTGTTAGTGCTATAGGTACATCTAGGAAAGTTCTAGGTATCTCTATGAAGTGTTAGCATAGAAAACAAGTTTATTGTTCTAGGAAGGAACCTATTTAATAAAACATACAAAGTATACATATCAAACTATTGCTACTAAACTAAAATGTGAGTAACTCATTTCTTCTATAGATTGAAAAATACTATTTTGTTATAAATACAAGTGATGAATCTATCAATTAACAATACAATATAGAAATAAAATAAGTTAACATTAATTTAACAAGAGTAGAATCATACCTCAATTAGGCTCATGCTTTGATATCAAGACTCTTCTTTAACACACAAGATAACTATCTATTCAATTATCCATGTGTAGTTGATTCAATGATTCAATTATTTAATTAAAAAGATTTATTCTTATTATTTATATGAAAATACAGATGTTGAAAGAAAGATTGTGATTATAATTATAGTTGTTTTCATTTATATAATTCTAAAATATATATTAAACTTATCTGAAATCAACTAGGACTCTAGATACTACTTTTCAACACATTCCTATAAAATAGTAAGAGGATTATTTTAATAAAGACACAAAAGAAACATTGATAAAGAAAGTCCCAATTTCTTTCTTTTGTTAAAAAATAAGGAATCTGATTTTCTCAAGCATGTATGGAAAATGAAAGAGGTGTCAGCAAATGAACATAAGAATTTGCAACCTTGTATCAAAGTCCCTTGTGGCTCTCTAAAATTCTTAAATGTCCAACAGTTTGCAGTTGAGTCGACTTCAAGTGTTGCTCCCTACGTTGCAAGTACTTGGTTCTTCAACTCCATGATATCATTACTACACATGATTTTAATGAATTTATAGAAAATAACAAAACAAAATATCAATAAATTATGTATAGAGAATGTAATATTATGATGGTTTTTATTTCATTTTATCAATTATATTTTTCATTACGGTTTTGAATAATTATAAAATGAATTGAATAAAATAGAAATTGTCATACCTTAGAATGAAAAAAAATGACATTTAAACAGCCTTCACTTCTTGCACTACATCTATCTGACTCTAGTTTTGTGTTACTCTTTATTTTATTATCCACCACCATCTCAAATCCCAACTCAAAAAAATAGAACATGCTTATTTACTAGATCAAACAAGAGATAATAAAATATTTTTTCCTACCATAAAAAACACCACTCATTAATTATACACATCACCTTGACCTTTAACATGTTCTAATTGCACTCTTTATTTACCAATTCCAAAATCATTTCTTTGTAAACATGACCATTGCACCCCCTTATGGTGCAAGTGATATTGATATTACAAAGAAAATCAGGGTATCTCTATTAGACGTCGACTCAAAGCTATATACAATATGATTTGGTCTCTTATCAAGCTTCTATTTTTTCTTCAAAGTGTGCCATCAGATTTAATTATTGCAAAACAGAGTCCTAAGGAGTTGAAATCAATGAGTTTATCAAGCTCCATATTCCAGAGTCTGAGATACTGGAAAGAAAATTCGTGAGCCCCATATGATGAGAAAAACCACACTCTTCCTCAACCCTGCCCACAATGTCTAGAATACAGAATGATTCAAATACATAGCAAGGATTATAAATGTAAAGCCTCACTATCAACATATATTACACAGTGGAGTTGATAAGGGTGTGGTTCGGTGGTCAAGTTGCTTGGTTGTAGTGACGGTCACCAGGGTTCAAACCCTCACTGGGGAAAAGTGCTTGCAGGCCTTGTGCCTTCACTGAGACTTTGTGCTCATGAATTTGATAGTTTCTTGTAGTTTCTTGAACCTGGTTCATAGCTCCCATAAAAAACGTTTACCCCTAATAATATAGATGCATTGCACCTTTTATATATTTATATCGGTGGGGAGAGCACCACATGGTCTGCCACGAACTCATCTACAAAGCTCAATTACCTTGTGCTCTATGGAGAAAGAGTAGACACAAATTTCTTCTGGGCATTGGAAAACCTACACATGTATCTGATTATGTGCTTTGCAAGTAAGACCTGAAATTTTCCTTTATCCTTGCCATTTCAGAATTGTTAAGTGAAGCAAAAGGAATTGACGTATAAATAAGGCTAGCAACCTAGATATGAATGCGAAGGTTTGAGGAGAAAGATTTCTTTGGTGGCTAAGATGATGAATATCAGTCTATATATATCAACGAAAGCTAAGAACCCACCAAGGAAATGTGAGGATAACATCATTATAATACAATCCCCTGATAAACGTGAATGAATATGATTACCATAAGAGGAGGATTTGGTTAAATAAAAAAAGGTCCTGGGTCTTCTTATAATTGTATACATGGTGCTTTCAATGGTAGCAGGCCATATCCATGCGTGTCAGTTCACTTGTCAAATAATTGAATATTTCATGCTCAGTTATTGTCTGTTCTATAACATGCAGAGTTACGACTGAAAACGACTCTACCACATGATGTGTTCTTTTAGGGCTTTCATCAAAGAGTTTTGGAATCTCTTTACTTATCAACCACTCTTTTTTGTGGGCCTGTCTTACAAATAATCAAACCAATTATCCTACAAATTGACCCTACTTTTTTCTAAACCTGTCTTTTAAATAATTGAAACAATCGTACTACAATTGACCCTACCTATATGAGAAATAGATCAAATGTGAGTCATTTATCATTTGCATTTTCTAAAAATTTAAGATTCAAAAGTGAAAATTAAATTCATTGTAATTTATTAATTGGTCAAATTATATATTTATAAGAATTTTATTAGAGATTAAATTTAATTGAGTGTATTGGTTCAATAATAAAAACAATGAAATTGATAGCATATTTTGGGTGAATTTGGTGATTGAAATCTTTATTTTAGATCAAAATTATGCTTTTAGAAAATTTGAAAGTATAAAGATTTCTTATATATTAAAATTTTGAATGATTCACCTTAAACCATAAGAAATGAAATCAAGATCATATTGAAACAATTTGAACAGTATAAATTTTAAATAAATTTGGTAGTATTAAAATCTCTCAATCTTCTTTATTTTTTGGTTGATGAAATCTAGTATTTATGTGACGGAGCAATAGACTATCTACCAACCTTTTAAAAATAGAAATAAAGAAATTGACAAGAATATTATTGTTAGAAATAAGATCCAATTAAGGTATAAAGAATATAGCTCTGATATCAATTTGATGGAAATAAGACCCAAATAAGGTGTAGAGGCAACAAATTTGATGGTAATAAAATCTAAATAAAAACATAGAGACTGCAACTCTATTATTAGTTTTGCTTGAATGGAACACAAACGTAAAAAGTACTAAGATGAAATGAAGAAAACATAATTCATAAAATAGAAAATATATATTTATAACAATACTATTGTACATAGAAATCATAAAATGATCCAAAGTCCAAAGTTGCATTTTTGAAGCTACTCTTCTGCTCAAACCTCTCCTTAACTATTTTCTTCTTATCTTTTTTTTTAGACTACAGGAATCAGGTAGTACGACCCCCCCTATAAATTGCAATGCACTTGGTAAAAAATTTAACGTGACCGGTGATGTTGTCGTGACACACCCTTCGGTACCATGGAGGTGGGGGAGACTAGACCTCATGACCAACCTCCTACAACAAGAAAGGTTTAGCCAACCGAACTAGGGGCCCCGCCCCACTATTTTCTTCTTATCCCTTTTGTTTATCTCTTCTCATTTTATTTTCATCTATGACAATAAATTTCCCTTTGAAACTGACCTACTCTTCAAAATCCAAATTTGAATGTTAGAAATAGATCTCCCAAAATTAAATTTTGTTTCGTTGTTGGAGGAGGAATGCAAAAGAAAAGATCCAAGAGACCCTAATCAATAATAACATATACATCAGAAAAAAAATTATTTGAATCAAGATTAACAAATTCCAATAGTTATATGATAATCAAGCCATAAAAATAAATCTGTTGATTGATGTAGTCAATGTACTTTTTAGTTTGCTTGGTCTTAACATAAAAACATTTCATTGTTGAATTGCAGAAAGAGTGCATTGAACATATCATTTGATTTGACTCGTCTCTTTATTTCATCAAGCATAGAAAAAAGTTTAGATTTAGTGAGGATTACAAACTTGTCACTATTGATGCACTTCAAAATTCTTCATGTGACTCTGGAAGCCAGTGCAATGTTTCAACTTCAGTAAACTTATTTCGGTGTTCCACTAAATTTTTATTTGGAAAGAGTTACAGTTTAGAAGTAACATCTACAAGTGAGTAGTTTATAATATGCCGAACATCAACAAATATGCAATATAGTTTTTGTGATGTAGAGAAAAATGTCTGCAAGCGAGATGGTTAAATCTAATCTAAACATGAATTAATCTAAATCAAACAAAAAGGAATGAAGTAAATAAACTAAACAGTAAATAAAGAAATATGAAATAATCTCACTGAATATTAGTCCACCTCTTCGAATTATCTTGATTGTCCTTCTCCATTTTTCCTTCTGTAGTATAATTTCCCTCAAATTTTCATAAGTGTGGAAGTATAGCCTTGATGCATGTGATTATAGAAAAATATCGAATATTAACAAGTTCTTCCAAAATTTTAAAGATTTCGGGACAAGGAATAATGAAAAAGGTCAACCAATTTATAAAAAGCTGGTTTTCGAACATTCAACTCAGATTTGAAAGAGAGATCAATGATCAAGATTGATGAATGCCATGTGATTGAGATTTGTGTTAGTTAGAATGTGAGTTGAGAAATTCTGTAGGATAAAGATTAAATTAAATAATAATGTAATCTGGTGTTAAGACTATTCAAAAATATTTAAGAATAGACATTAAGATTAAATAAATAATTTAATCTCTAGTTGAAAGTCTTCGAAAATAGAAGAATAAGACTTTGAATGAAAAGGATAAAGTTAGAATTCAACAATTATCTGTTTGAATGCACACATGAATTAATTAATTAATTAAATATATTTAATTAATAAATATGTTCATGCAGGAGAATTAAATTGAAGATCAAGACAGAGAGTCTCTTCACAGAGACAATCAAATATAAAATCAAGAGATAACTGATGGATTTAAATAGATCTCCAGTTAGATGGTGAGTGAATAATTAGTTAAGCGGGCAATAGAAGAATGTGACATAAATAACTCTTTTTATGAATTAAATATTTATTTAATTCAACATTCAAAATTTGAAGATCTAATTAATTAAATAATTATTTATTTAATTGACTGTCGAAAAGGTTAATTGAATAATTAAATAATTAAAAAATAATATTTAATTATAGTCAAAATATGATAAAGGGGTAAATTAAATAATAAATTATTTAATTCAGAAAGAGAATTAATTAATTAATTAGGGATGTAATTAAATAAATAAAATTTATTTAATTCGTCAAAGTTGAATAAGGGTCATAATGATTTAATTAAATAATTAAGATTATTTAATTAAGAGAAGAAATATTTGCATAGAAAATAATTAAATAATTAACATTATTTAATCATGACCATGGACATTAGAAAATTATGTCGAAAGTGGTACTCATAGGCCTAGACCAATTTTTAGTATGTACAGTTTGCCCCTGTTTGATACAATGTTTTTTCGGATTTTGTGTCAAAGAAAATCATTTAAAATTTACCCTAGTCGTGCCCCAGTATGAAATAGGCTAGGGTATGCCCCCTCGGGAAAATTGAAGAATTTTTGAAAAATTTCAAAAAATCAGGAAATAGTCCCAATAAGTCAATTTGATGGCTAGAAATGCTATGGAGTTGAGCAAATTGCATTTGGAAGTGTTAGGGACATGTACGGGTTAATTGAAAATGGATGTTTATGCGGCCAATAGACAAGGTGAGAAGAAATGCCACCCAAACCCTAGATATAAATAGAAATTAGGGTGAAATTCAAATCATTTGCACCCTATAGAGTTGAAGAATTGAAGATTTTTCTCTGAGCACTTGGTGAAGATGTCTCCCATTCGGTACACTCATCATCACAGATGCAGGATCCAGACCTTCCAATGACTAGCTGACGTAGGACCCCCGGTAAGTACCTTTGAACGACCTCTTGAATTTTTATTTTACACGTAGTTTTAGGCAGCCAAACTTTAATTTTCAAATGCGTCATTTTTTAGTTCATCGCATTTGCGTTCATAGGCGATGCATTTTCTCATGAAACAATGCAAATGAAAAAAAAATGCCTAGACTTTTTTAGGTCATTTAGGGAAAATACACATTTGTTAAACGATGCACTGCATTTGGTCTTATGCATCACATATGAGATTAGATTAGGCGCATGTAGGAATGTGAAACACGTTTGCAAAAGTGAATCTCATTTTCATGTAATTAAGAAATGAAAAATGCATCGCATGTGCAATTTGATATATGCATTTGGTCGTTGCTTTGGGTTGTCTGTTTCTGTGATGCATTTGTAAAGTGAAACACATATGCTTGTTTGTTCGACGCATTTATGTTCATGCACCACATTTTAATTTTAGAATGATGCATATGATATGTGCACCGCATTTGGTTTTGAAATGACACATTTGACTGTCAAATTTTTGAAAAAAATTCTGATAAAAAGATGAAATGATTTGATGTTTGACACATTATTTGAATGCTCTTTGCAAGTTATATTAGGTCCTATCTATACCTGGGAGTCACGGCCGGATACCTTCGAGCTCAGAAATCAGTTAGTAAGCACAAAGACACACTTGTTATGGAGACTTGGAATTCATCAAGTATGTGTCATGCCCAATATTCGGGAAAACAAAGGTACGCTTACTGCCCTATGTGAGAGGTGGCATTCCGAGACTTCTTCGTTTCATTTTCCTACTAGAGAGGCAATTGTCATGTTGGAGGATGTTTACAAGATTCTTAGATTTCCTATCAGAGGTGAGAGAGTGATGTATGATACCCAAAGGGGTTTTAGTGAGATTATTAGATATTATGTATATGATAATATTCATAGTTTAGGGATAGAGCACTACGAGATTCGATGGAAGGTGTTAGCAGATAGATATGAGCGGATTGACTATATACTATGTTCATTGATTGCTGGGATAGTTCTTCCTGACCGTCGTGGTCATGGATTTCCTGTTGGGTGGGGGGAGATGTTATTTGGGATGCTAGAGAGAGAGGTTGTATATGCTTGGGGTCCTTGTTTATTGGCCATGCTTTATTTCCATCTTCATGACATAGCTTATAGAGATGCGTAGTCGATGAGCTACGGGACTAATCTTCTCATGGTTTGGACATGGGAAGACATTGTTGTGTTCCATTCTCCTGTTACTACTGAGTGGGATGCAAGATTCCCTTATGTTTTCCGTTATGTGGGAAACACCACATAGAGTCATGTGGGAGACACAGGATACTCGAGACATGCATTGGACACATTAGTTCAATTTACATGGAGACCGTACATGGACTGTGAGCGATGGTTAGATGAGGAAAATCACTTACCTTACTATTAGCAGACATAGTACCTAGTTGGGAGGAATATTTTCAGTGTTCACATTATAGAGAGACATTTTCCAGACCATGTGCTGAGATAGTTTAGTGAGGTGCAGGATGAGCCTAGAGGACGAGTAGAGTTTTCTCGATCATCCAGAGAGATTCCTTGGTGGGGGCCTATGATACCAGTGGCTACTGTAGAGGTAGACATTCAGGCTTTGCAGCCTTTACTGTGGGGATGGAGGGGTAGAGCAGTGGATCCAGGGGCTACCGTTGCATATGATACCTAGTGGGTAGCGAATCGTCCTGTGCCATACACAGATTTGGATCAGCCGGCACCAGTGGAGAGATGAGGTACATGGCTGAGAAGGTGGCGTAGAGGCATAGGTGGTGGAAGGGGTGGAGGAAAATATGGTGGTGATGATGGGAGAGGTGGTGGTGGTAGAGGTGGGAGATGAGGTCGGCGTGGATGGAGAGGTGGTCAGTTAGGTGGATTATCACCTATCCACGAGGTTGAGGTGGAGGTAGAGGATGTACCGATGTTGGACCTTGGGGTTGGAGTGGAGATCAGAGTAGAGCATGTTGCTGAGGAGGCAATAGTAGAGGAGCATACAGAGGTGGAGGTTGGAAGAGAGGAGCATGCAAAGGAGGAGACCGAGAGAGAGTAGATGGATATTGATCCCCTTGGCATACTAGCAGGTTATTGAGAGGATGATGTTGAGGAGGAGATACCTATGGAGGAGCAGGAGAGAGAGCTCCATGATAGGATAGTAGAGGGGAGGTGGTTTGAGGAGGTTCCCCAAGACAGTGCTATGGATTCATTGGAGGAGAGGGTGAGAGTGGTTACCGCAGAGTGAGATTCCATGTAGATGGAGAGGGATAGTGCTCTCATGGAGAGGGATCGAGCATTAGCCTAGAGGTAGGAGACAGAGCAGTAGTTTACGAAGATCATATGTCTCTACAGTGGCACATCATCTGATGGTTTCGCTCATGAGTTAGTCAAGGCAGTGGAGAGAGCTTCCTATTACAAGGATCTGTATGAGTCAGTGATTCCTACTGAGAGACGAGCTCCTAGTTTTTTTGAGCTACGTAGCCAGAGATCACAGAGCAAGAGTTAGATGAGGATATAGAGCAAAGAGCGTGTGGTAGGACCATCGAGGACAGGTACATATGACAGGCCTCCCACCACACTAAGAGTACCTCAGTGATAGTTTCCTCCACATTCGCCACATGGGAGTAGTGGCAGTGGGACACATTGACACTTTCATATTTGTAGACATTGTATTTTGATCATAGAGCCTATAAACTCCTTTTTATTTATGGATACATTACGACATTGTACTGTGACAGACGTTATTTTGAGTGATATATATATATATATATATATATGATTTTTGATGACGTCTATATGATTTGCATGTCTTACATGATGATGTTATTTATTTCTATATGATTATGCAACTAGATGATGTATGTACATGTTATGGATGATCATATCTACATTATGATGTGTTCATGTAGCCTATGATGTTATGTATGCATTTGATGATTATGGAATGCAATGTGATGCTTATACATGCACTACTTTCTACATGTGATGCTATATGTACATGCAATGTTTTCATTGTGTACCCTATGATAATTGAATGATTATTATGCCATGATTTCCTAGATATGATAGATGCCTATATTTTTATGTTTTTGGATTGTAAGATATGTATGATTTACAATGTATGGTATTTACATTATTTTTCTATCATGAATGCATATGTAGGATGATTTATATTTTTGTGGATCATAGGATGCTATCTTAATGCAAGAAAGAAGAAATGTTAATGTGACAAGAAATATGATGAAGAAAAGATATTGATGTTAATATTAGCAATCTTTGATATTTTTCTAAATCACAAAAGGCTTTGCACTTTATCATCATTGGGTGGTAACTAAAACAAATGGAGACAAACACCAGGATATGACATAAATCAAGGTGTGCAAGGTCATCCACTTGCTAACAATAGGCAGTCGTAGACAAGGAGTGTCTTAACTCATACTAAGGGTATAGTTGCCCCAGTCTTTTTGTCAAGACAAACCACAAAAAATAAATAAAGAAAAGATGGGTCATGAGACGTCATTTCTCCTCTAAATCCTTCATGGGACATCCTCGAGGAAACTAGTAACATGACCAAAAATCCAAAGTTTAAAATATAGTTGATAGACAATAGTCAAAGAAAAAGAGTCCTAAGACATCCTCGCTTCTCTAAATCCTTCAAGGGACATCCTTGAGAAAGATAGTAACCGGACTTAAATACAAATCTATAGAAAGATAAGACAAAATAAGATATAAAGTCAAAAGGACAATAAAATTATTTTCCAAAACTTGATCTTGTATGATTGTTTGATGTTTGACATAGCTCGATGTGAGGGATGACACATACCGTAGAAGACGTTGAGTCTGATTTCGACTTTTGTGACTACCTGTGTAAGGCATGACAATGCCTAGTTTTAGAAATACATGTGCCATATAAGATGTTGAGTTTGATGCCATTGATGCAACAAGATACAAGAGGCTATGACATTTGATGATGTCTATTGACAAGAAAGACATATCTTTCTTAAGACATAAGTTGATTGTTCTGACAATGTGTTTGATTTAACTTGTTAACATTGCCGACATATTTTGACTTGTTGATGCACAACTTGTCTTGATGTTTTGAATGTTGTGTGTGTGTGTTGACTTATGTGCACTTGAGGTGATACACCCTAAAATATTGACCTAGTATGGCCTCAGTGGCTCATCGATTGATGGCCTTGCCTATGTTGTACATGCAGAGACCTTGTAGTTCAAATTGACTTTGAATGATATGAATGATTGACACATATGAAATTAACTTGATATTTAGATGATGTGTGTGATAATGGGCATGATAAACCCTAATGGATTGACCTAGTGTGGCCTCAGAGGGTCATCAATTGATGGTCTTGCCTATGTTGTACATGCAGAGACCTCATAGTTTGACCAACTTGGATTGACTGATATGATGTGTGTGTAATTATGAATGTGATAAACCCTAATGGACTGACCTAGTGTGGCCTCAGGGGCTCATCGATTGATGGCCTTTCCTATGTTATACACATAGAGACCTCGTAGTTCAATAAGACCAATGACTTTGACATATACAAAGAATGAGTCATGATTTGTATGTGATATGTGACAAACCTAGATAGACGGACCTAATGCCTCAGGGGCACATCGACTGATTTTCTTGCCTACATCCAGTTGTAGAGGAAACATAGTTTGACAATATCTATGACTAATTTGACACAATTGACTCTAACTCTTTTTTTATAATTTTTGACATCTTTTTGATTTTTTTGTCTTTTTGGAGTTTTTTGATGTTTTTGGATTTTTTTAGGACATTTTATGATGTTTTTGAGATTTTTAATGACATTTTATGATGGTGGAATTCTATGTACAAGGTCCATATGACGCAGATCAAGGATTTGCCAACAGTCAGGAATAAGAACTATAGGATGGAATGGGTAGACGAAATGGACTTGATGTCAATTGTTCCAAGTAATGGATAAGACAATCATTTATTATGGGTGATGGTAGACAAAGGAGAAGTGTCGACTACACATGGTGCCTATTTTCCAAGTTTTCACCATGGTACTTATCCATAGCGCCACTGAAGTAGTTTTCATTATTGGACAGGTTATGTCTCTTTACTATTTATTGATTTTTCAATTTTTTTGGTATTACAAAGATGCCTGTTTGCCAAGTTTTCATCAAGGTAACAATTTTTTTTTGTTTTTCCCAAATTAAGACATGGTTCTTAGAAACTACACATAGAATCTCTTCAGATGAAGGTTGTTGATCGGCGACAAAAGTAGTTCTCCTTCAAGGGTTGAGAGTTGATACGCTCCTGATCCAAAGGCTTCTGTAACAATATAAGGCCCTAAACAGTTAGGTTCAAACTTGTCTTGTTTTTTCTCATTCAGCTTGATTCTTCGGGTTCTCCATTAAGACCAAGTCACCAATGTCAAAGTGTCGAATTAGAAATTTCCTATTATAGCTGCGACAAAGACGGTTTTGATATGCTTGAAGATGATTCGGTGCCTTCTATCTTTCTTCATCTAGGAATTCTAATTCACACAATCTGGATACACGATACTCTTCTTCATCAATCTAACCTTTCAAGGATACCCTCAGGGAAGGAATTTCAACCTTAATAGGTAAGATAGCTTCATAACCAAATATTAGGGAAATTGGAGTGGTGATGGTTGGAGTACAGATGCTTGTGTGATACGCCCATAAGGGAAGATTAAGTTGTAGATGCTAGTCATGACCAGCATCATTGACAATTTTTTCAAGGATTCTGATAATGGTTTTATTAGACGCCTCTGCTTGGCCGTTACCTTGTGGGTAATATGGGGTGAAAAAATAGTGTTGGATGTGAAATTCTTCACAGAGATGGAAAAATTCTTGGTTTTTGAATGGACAACCATTTTTTGTGATGATGGGTTGAGGTACACCATACTGAAAGATTATGTAGTTTAGAATAAACTTTGATATTTGTGTGTTGGTGATGTAATTCATGGGAATAGCCTTGATCCATTTGGTGAAGTATCCGGTGGCTGTTATGATGAAATTATGGCCATTGGATGATGGAGGGTGTATCTTACCTATGAGGTCAAGTACCCATTGGGCAAAGGGCCATGGTGAAGTAATAAAACAGAGCTCCTGTGCTGCCACGAATATCAAATCTTCATGTATCTGACACTTTCAACATTTCTTGACAAAGATATATGAGTCCTTTTCCATAGTAGGCCAATAATAACCTAATCTCATAATCTTATGGGCTAAGGTAGGACCGCTAAAATGGGATCCACATATACCCTTGTGTACCGCTCACAAGGTTTCTTGTGCTTCTTCAGCATCGAGACATCTCATCAAGGTGTTATCTAAGGTACGTCTATACAAGGTATCTTCGATGATGGTGTATTTGGTAGACCTACGGATAAAGGTTCTATGTTGGTTGTTTGACAGGTCTAAAAGTAGGATTTGGGTGTTTAAATAGTCATATATGTTCTCATACCAAGGGGAAGTAGGACCAAAAATCATACACACCATCGTGGAATCGGGAACATCATAGGCAGAGACCAAAATTTGTTCGACCAAAAACTTGAATTTAGGCACATTGCTAGGAATATCCAATAAGGAACCCACGGTTGCCATAGCATCTGCTGCCCTATTTCAAATGTGTGGTGTTTGTTGAAAGGTGATGTCATCAAAGTACTGCTTGAAACCATCGACCATGCGCTTGTAGGGAGCAATTTTTTGATCTTTAGTTTCATACTCATCATTAACTTGCCAGACTACTAGCTGAGAATCTCCATAAACGTGTAAACTCTTGATCTTCCATTGGGCTGCCATTCTTAGTCCTATCACTAGGGCTTCATATTCCACTATGTTTTTGGTGCAAGGGAAAGCAATCCTAAATGATTTAGGATTACTATCGCCTTGAGGTGTAATAAATAATATGTCTACTCTTGAACCACAATTAGTACGTGACCCGTCAAAGTATAATTTCCATGTGGTTCTAGTGTCAACTTTGAAGATAAACTCATCAGGAAAATCTGCCACTAAAGGATGGTCTTCCTTAATTGGTGCATCTGCTAATTGATCTACAATTACTTTCCCTTTTCTAGCTTTTCTTTCCACATACTAGATGTCATATTCACTAAGGATCATCACCCATTTAGCCAATCGTCCTATTAATGTTGCTTTACTTAGGAGGTATTTCAAAGGATCTATTTTTGCGACTAACATAGTTTGGCAGTTTAGCATATAGCACCTAAGGTTTTGAGTAGCAAAAACTACTTCAAGACAGACACATTCTATATTACTATAGTTCAGTTCATATCCCACCAAAGTATGACTAATGTAGTACACTGCCCTTTCATGACCTTGATCATCATTTTGTGCCAATAGGGCTCCTAGTGTTGACTGAGTTGCTGAAATGTAAAGTATCAAAGGTCTTTCATCTGTAGGTGGTGTAAGTAGATAATCCTTGATTTTTTGGAAAGATTCTTGGCATTTGGGTGTCTAGACAAACGGTACTCCCTTCTTGATAAAATGTTGGAATGGATGTATCTTGTCTTCTAACTGTACTATGAAGCATATAATATATTGTAATCTCCCTTGTAGTGTTCTTAGTTGACCGATGCTAACTGATGAAGGCATGTCCATCATAGCTCTTAATTTTCCAGGGTCCACCTCAATGCCTCTTCTAGAAATGATGTATCCTAGAAGTTTTCTTGATTTAACGCCACAAAGACACATTTTTTTGGATTCAGTCTTACATTGTAATTTTCTAGTCTTTGGAATATCTTGTCAAGTACTTTCAAATTATCTGCTCTTGTCAATGATTTGGCTATTATTTCATCAACATAATATTCCATGACATTATGTACAAGGTCATGGAATATAGTCATCATTGCACGTTGATACGTAGCTCCAACTTTTTTGAGCCCAAAAGGCATAGCATTCCAGAAGTATGTTCCCCATGGACATGTGAAAGTTGTCTTGTGTTGGTCCTCAACAACAATTTTGATCTGATTATACCCAGAGAAACCATCCATGAGGGATGACATCTCATATCCTGCGATAAGGTCCACTATCATGTCAATGTTCGACAAAGGGAAGTCATCCTTAGGGAATGCCTTATTGATATCTCTAAAGTTTGTACAAATGCAAATGCCCCCAGAGGTTTTGGTTACTGGGACTAGATTAGAAATCCAGTCTACATAGTCTATGGACCTAATGAATCCAACATCCAATAGCTTCTCAAGTCCAACTTTCACTAGTAAAGCAATTTTTGGATGTGTTTTCCTTAGCTTTTGTTTGACTAGCTTAACACCTGGCTGTAATAGTAGATGATGTAATATAAGGTCTAGATCCAACCCAGGCATGTCAAAATATGACCATGCAAAGTCTATTTATCTCTTTGTGAAGAAGTCTCAAAATTCTTGTAGCTTTGTCTCAATCAAAGATGTTGCAAAGTATATCACCCGTGTGTTTTCTTTGGTGTTTATGTTGATCTCAACTGATTCTTCTACTAAAATGGGTGAATTTTCTTGAGCAACAGAGAGAATATTCAAACCTCCATCCTTGGGTGCCTCAGAGAGGTTTTTTCCTTTGGATGCGTCCTTTATTTTTACTATTTCTTCATCCAAAGGTGCCTTTCAGTTTTCACCTAGGGACTTGTCATTTTCATCATTTTCATTGTTTTTCTTTTTCTTTTCAATTTTGCGACTGGAGGTATGAACAAAATCCCCAAAATATACTTTGTCATCCAAGTCTATGGTAAAGCCAACTTTATGATCACGTCTAGGTATGCCTTCTCGAAGTCCCATGACCTCAGCTATCACTTTGTAGTTCTAAAATATGTCTAAGATGGGTGTACCTTGTTGATCCCAATCAATAAGTTGGGGATATATGAGGGACATGTCATCATCGGAGTTATCAAATGTGGAGGTTGACAATGTGATGATAGAATGGTTGACATGGTCACAAAAGTTTTGGACTAATTCCTTTTGGTATTTTTCCTTTGGATAGGTAAACTCTGATGTGGGACTACTGTAAGGGCTAAGTCGTCATAAAATGGTTCATTAGGTGCCCAAGTGGTAAGATCAAGGGTTTCCCAATAGTAATGCTTAAATTCCATTCTTCTTTTGACAAGGACTTTTTAGGACGGGGACTAGATGGATTTGGTATGGGTTTTTTTTTTCAAGTTCCCCAAATAACTTATATAGGTCCATTATGCTAGTGGAGGAAAGGGAATCCCATTCATATTCGCTTGAGTCAGGGGATTCATCATAAAATAGGTCTATTGTTTCATGGGATATCTTAATATCTTCAAAAGCAATTACTTCCTCTTGGAACGATGATGAAGTATTAGAAATGCCAATTCTAATCGGTTGAAACCCTAGCCCTAGGCCTTTTGGTCATGGTGAGCTAATGATTGGTTCAGTCCTTCAATTTTCATGTAGTCCTAACCCACTATTCCCATCATATCCATTACTTTGCATTATCGTGAAGCCATTTCCATATTTATCCTTAGATATTTGAATAGACAGCGAAGGGTATTCATTGTCTTCTGTGTACAACCAGGAGGTAATTTCATCTTGGTTTGTAGCTTCCTTACTTAACTCTCCCCATTTTTTCAATGTCATTGTAGGAGGGACATGGAATGTGACTATTGATCATCTCCTATTTGTTGTGGGTAGACCATATGACTTAGGAGGAACCATTTGATTGACACAATAGGATGCTTTCATGTTGTATTCTCCATGCAACCCTTATCTTAGATCTCGACCTTAGGAGTGGATGATGGAATTTGTGATGTAATAGACTTGGTAAAAGTTGATGGATCAACTTACAAGGATAAGGTGGAGGATGAAGCCTTTTGATTTACTAGGACCTATCTTTGTGGAATTTCATGTAGGCTTGTGCAATATTGGAAAGGATGTGGACCACCATCAATGGTGACCTTTGTACCATTGTACAGGAATTTAAGAAATTGATGTTATGTGGAAGGGAAGTATTTCATAGCGTGTATCCAAGGTCTACCCAACAAAAGGTTGTAGGGAAGGGTGAGATCCAAGACTTGGAAACTAGTGTCCATAATTGCAGGGCCAATCCTGATAGGGAGTGTGACAACTCCTTTAGATGATTTTCTCATCGTCATATGCCTTAATGACTATACTCTTAGTGGTGTCCATGCATGCTTCTGAGAAACCTAATGCCTTAACCAGTTTCAAGATGCAAAGGTTCAACCCTACTCCTTTGTCTACCAAGATTCGTTTGACTTTGGTTTGATGGACAAAAACTTCCAGGTGTAGTGGGTCATTATGATTGGTCTTCTGAGTTGAATAATCTTGTTGAGAGAATGTAGCATGATGGGAATTGGTTAAGTATCCTACCATTTATTCAAAATGATTGACATCTATGTTGGTAGGGACTATTACGCTTTGCAAGGCTTTGTTAAGAATGGCTCGGTGATCCGGTGATATAGTCAATAGTTCCAAGATGGATATATGTGTCGGGGTCTTCCCCAACTGGTCAATCAAATTATACTTAATCTTGGAAGACTGTGTTTGTGGTTTTGATGAAGGACCTGGAAGGGTTATCTTAGTTCTGCATGTATTGAACACACATTCAGGACGCTTCTTTATGGTAATGGTATTGATATTTTCATCAGTAACTCGAATATGATTGATGATGGTACCTAGTTTATAATCATACTTAGCACTATTATAATTGGCCGAGGTATTATTCTTAGTTCCCAAACTAGAGGCCTATCCTTTCCCATGGTCATGTAGTGGATCTGTGAAGACCTTGTGATCATTGTTCTTGGTATGTTTCTACCCATTGACTTCTATGGTTCCATCTTCAACAAAATCTTGTATGACGTTTTTCAATTGTCGACATTGTTGTAGGTTGTATCCCTTTGTTTGATGGTATTCACAATAGGCATTATCATCCCACCATGAGAGTTTAAACTATCTAGGATCATACTATTTTGGTTCCAGAGGTTTTAGGAGATTATGTTTGATTAGTTCTTTGAAAACTATCTCGATTGGTTCTCCCAAAGGGGTAAATTCAGGTTTAGGAAATCTCCTCTATGGTCCTTCTTGTTGCGAATTTTGGAAAAAGTTGGTTGTTTGATCTGGATTATTAGTCATCTCCTGATTGGAGTTACAACCTATATGTGTGATGATAGGTCTTGCATGTAGGGTCTTAGCATCAATAATACTGTCATTTGTCACATTTTTGTTCTTAGACCAAAATTTGTTTCTATCGTTGGGAGGGTTTTGGTGTTGAACAACTAGGTTCCTGCCTGGTACCTTAATTTCCCCTTTGTCAATAAGGCACTTTTCAAGTATGATGTCTTTTTGCACCAAGTCTAGGAAAGAAGTACAAAAATGTACTCTTAAGTCACTTCTCAGTTTTAGATGAAGATTTTCAAGGAATATCATAACTTTTTGTTTTTCTAGTATTTTAACTGGATATCGGCTAGCTAAACTTCTTAATCTCTTAGAGAAAGTGGCAAAATTTTTGCCTTCTTCTTGCATAGTGTGACACAAGGTAGCTATCGCGATTTCATTGTCTATGTTGAAGGCAAAGTATTCGACAAACTTCTCAGCTAATTCGCCCCATGATCTTATGCCATATGTTAGTTTAGAGAACCATTCCAATGCTATCCCAACAAGGGTTCACATAAATAGTCTCATTAAATACGTGGGGTCATACGAGATGTCCATGCATGCTGTAGAAAATTCTGTGATGTGTTCCAACAGATTCCCCTTCCCATTATATTTAGGCAAACTCAGTATAAAGTATCCGTGTGGGAAGGGTTTCATGTATAACACTTTGTCAAAAGGACATGGACATAAATCTTGCGCTGAGATAGTTTGTTTGCCTAACATAGACATACTATCCATTTGTTGTTGAAGGATTTGCATTTGATTTTGTAGAACATCTACCTATGTCAAGGACATGTTGTTTACATTGTTAGGATCAATGCAAGTGTTCTAAAATGCTATGTTTTTTGACGAATTGTGATTTGGTGAGGGTATATATCCTATTTGAATGTTCTGATTTGGTGTAGGGATATATCTTGTCAAAATGTTTTGATTTGGTATAGGAATATTTCATGTTGGAATGTTCTGATTTGGTATAGGAATATTTCCTGTCGGAATGTTTTGTGTAACCCCTATTTGTGGAATGGCAGTATGTGGTATAGTTGTGTTCATGCCAACTTTGGATCTTTTACCAGTAGTGTTTGTGCCAAAGGTGTTTGATGAAGATGCTCCCGTAGTGAATTGTAAAACTTGTGTTATGTTGAATGGGGTTATGTTTACAATTGACAATGTTTGAGTAGGTATGCCAGTTGGTATTGTTGCGGTAATTTGAGGAATAGAGACACTTGACGTCATGGTTTGCATTGGTTGAGTAGATGTTGTTTTCAATGTGTGAAGGCCAAATCTTGGTGGTAGTGTGGCACCTTCTAATAGCAACTTTCCTAGATATCATTGGAGATCATTTTCCAAACACTCATCCATAAAGGATGCAAACTTAGGATCTTGTATGACAACATCTATGTCTTGAATAAAAAAATTTCCATGTGTGTCTCTAGTGACGTGTTTTTCAAAAAAAGCTTTTTGTGGTCTCTCTTTACCTGATGGCTGGTTTCCAAAAGGATTGATGAATTCATTGGGGTCTAACATTTCTCTTTGTTTCTTCTTAGCCTTGTTTCAACCATGAAAGTGTTTCTTAAAATGGGTAATGCAAAACTATGTCTAGAAATTGATATGTTCTATTTCTATGTTTTTGGGATTTTCTGAATATAAAAGATGTCACTAAAATCAAGGATTTCTAATATGATGTATACTAGGATGACATACGCTAGGATGGATTAAATGCAATTATTTTGAGTAGACTATGTCAGTAAATGATTCTAAGCGGGTTTAACCTACCACCTATGGAATAATCCAAAACTATGACTTAACTTTACCAAGGAACCTGATGTAGGACAAAGACAACTGATAAGGTGAATTTCCCAAACTAGATTGATGAGCTAGAAGGATTCACTAGTAAGACAATATTGACTAGGTTCAATGATAATGAAAAATTGAAGCATGAATGTATCCAATGATGCGGAAAACTATTCTATTCTATGATATGCAAATTTCTATGGGGTAACTATTTTTTTGCAACTAAGATGACCATCTCTAAGACGTAAATGAGACCTAACATGCAAGGTTTTTGAGAAATTTTCCAGTTTTTGTGCAAGATTGACTATAAAAATAGAAGTGAAAAAGATAGTTTATTTTACAGATTGAGTTGGCAGTTTTTGATATTTTCTATTGACAGTCAATTATGGTTTAGATTTTAGATGTGGTTCTGAATTTGACTGATGCATTGCGGATTGTAGATGCGACTCTCTAGTAAAAACTAGTCTTGGTTGTTGACAGACAATTGCAACTTTCACAGAAATATGCGGTTTAACTTACGACATATGCGACTTACTAATCAGATGTGACACACTAGTTAGATGTGACTCAATTATTAGATGTGACTCACAAAATAAACTCTATTAAAACTAACTTTATTGACAGAAACATGCAGTTTTATGTTTAACAGTTGTGATTCACAATGACACATGCGGCTCGAGTTTTGACAATTACGACTCTGTTCACAGTTATAGTTTTCTGATGAAAAAGTTACAACTGACCCAGTTTTATGATCAAGTTTTAACGAATAAAGCAAAAAAAAAATTATAGAATACAAATTTTTTTCAGTTTGACATGTATGAATCTGTTAAAATCAAAAGACAAGTACAACCTAGCTTGTGTTGGACAGTATTTACTGAGTTCTTACTTGGATTTCCCTAGCTACACATATTCAAGGTGGATGACTAGTAGCTTCACCCCACTGGCTCCCGTCCACGACACTCACTTATACAAGGCAACCAAGTTATTGTACCCATGAAACTCCCATTGCATACATTTCCTATCTACACATGAATTGTAAGAATGTAAGATGGCTTCACAAGTCCGACCTGCTGCACCAGTAAATAGATTGAGATTTTGGAAAAACTACAACAAGGATTTTAGTAAGGGCATTTCGTTCGTGGGGCACCATCTAGTACGGTGAAAGA
Source organism: Sequoiadendron giganteum (assembly GCA_007115665.2). NCBI lineage: Eukaryota > Viridiplantae > Streptophyta > Pinopsida > Cupressales > Cupressaceae > Sequoiadendron > Sequoiadendron giganteum. Next base: position 93,059,183 of record VCHN02000014.1, read on the forward strand.
CCATTTATGCCCTCGTCCTCAGAATAGTGAGCATCATTTTTGGGGTTTCCCCCAAAAATTCACTTTTATATACCGGTTGGAAGTCCCTGGCAACAAGCGTGTTACCGGTTTGAGTCATCTTGGGGCGGGTAATTTTTTCCACCAAGATAGGTCCAAGTTCTAGAGTTAGTAATCCTTTCTCTTACACCTAGGATCACATGAATGTGCAAGGGGAGATGATACTTCGATATACCGAATCGTAAGGGTAATTACTAAGTGTTCTTTCGCAACCAGAAAAAGTAAACACTAGTTAATTTTAAGCCAAATGAAAATGATCTAACTACCAAACACAAAAGTTCATTATAAATATTTAAACTCTTCGACAACAAGTCCTGCATGCAACTTGTTAGTAGTTTTGTTGGTCTTCATCATTCGTCCTGCAAGAAAATGGGTTTGGTTTTCAATATATTCTACGCTTTGTCCTGCAAAAACTATGTTATTCTCCTAAATCACATGCTACAAACAAAACATTAACAAAAAGGAAGACGAAAAAGAACAAAAAATGTAAATACAAAAAAATTTAAAATCCAAATTGTTACTAGTCAGATGCGTTGTGTTTTTGACAATTAAATGCATTGCGGAAAGTATCAGATGCGTCGCATGTCATCAGATGCATTTCAAAATTTATCAATTGCGGTTCACGAAGTCGGATGCATCGTTTCATCAACCAAATGTTGTTTTTCGTATGATACCATCAAAACAAAAATAAAATAAAAAAACCAGAATGGATTCATGAAGATTGAAGTGTTTTCACATCGGATTCACCAAATGTGACGTAGATAAAAAAATTTGCAAGCGAGATGGTTAAATCTAATCTAAACATGAATTAATCTAAATCAAACAACAAAGAACAAATTAAATAAACTAAATAGTAAATAAAGCAATATGAAACAATCTCATTGAATATCAGTCCACCTCTTCGAATTATCTTGATTGTCCTTCTCCATTTTTCTTTCTGTAGTATAATTGTCCTCAGATTTTCATAAGTGTGCAAGTATAGTCTTGATGTATGTGATTATAAAAAAATATCGAATATTAACAAGTTCTTCCAAAAATATTAAGATTTTTGGAAGGAGGAATAATGACAAAGGTCATACAATTTATAGAAAGTTGGTTTTCAAATGATCAACTCATATTCGAAAGAGAGATCAACGATCGAGATTGATGAATGTCATGTGATTGAGATTTGTGTTATTTAGAATGCGAGTTGAGAAATTTTGTAGGATAAAGATTAAATTAAATAATAATTTAATCTAGTGTTAAGACTGTTAGAAAATATTTAAGAATAGACATTAAGATTAAATAAATGATTTAATCTCTAGTTGAAAGTCTTTGAAAATAGAAAAATAAGACTTTGAATGAAAAGGATAAAGTTAGAATTCAACAATGATCTGTTTGAATGCACACATGAATTAATTAATTAAATAAATATATTTAATTAATAAATATGTTCATGCAGGAGAATTAGACTGAAGATCAAGACAAAGAGTCTCTTCGTAGAGACAATCAGATATCAAATCAAGAGATAACTGATGGATTTAAATAGATCTTGAGTCAGATGGTGAGTGAATAATTAGTTAAGTGGGCAATAGAAGAATGTGACAGTTTTAACTCTTTTTATGAATTAAATATTTATTTAATTTAACATTCGAAATTGGAAGATTTAATTAAATAAATAATGATTTATTTAATTGACTGTCGAAAAGGTTAATTGAATAATTAAATAATTCAAAAAGAATATTTAATTATAGTTGAAATATGAGAAAGGGGTAAATTAAATAATAAATTATTTAATTCAAAAAGAGAATTAATTGATTAGGGACTTAATTAAATAAATAGATTTATTTAATTAATCAAAGTTGAATAAGGGTCATAATGAATTAATTAAATAATTAAAGTTATTTAATTAATAGAAGAAAGATGTGCATAGGAAACAATTAAATAATTAATATTATTTAATCATGACCATGGACATTAGAAAATTATGTCGAAAATGGTAAGTGTCTATAGTTTCACAAACAACAACAAAAAATGTTAAAATTGATAAATAACATAAGTAGTCAACCAGCATCTTTAACGGAACAATGCAACACATATTTTAGAAACAAGATCTCATAATTTTAAGGCATTTATAAGAGGAAAGAAAAAACTGTTTTACAAATGTAGTTCCATATTGAGACACTAAAAACGAGAATAATCTATTGATTTTAATACTGTTTAGAAAATTGTACAGATGTGCATAGGCAGGTTGCCTTAATTGGGCATTGACACAAAAATTCTATGATCAGCATGGCCTTGGTTCCTTTTCGAGACTCTTATTTGCCTTGCAGCCAACTCATGGCGAAATTGGCAGGACCGAGACTCCTAAGATATGGCATCCAAGCCGGAGGAGGCTTACACTCTTCAATGCCGGTATCTCACTCCTTGGAAGACTAGAAATCAATGGGCTCATCACAGGGAATGGTGAGTCCCATCTGATGATCGAACCCATACTCTTCCTCCGCCTTGTCCAATAGTGCCCGGAACACAGATGATTCAAATATTTCATGGGGATTATAAACCTAGATCGTTCACTACCAACATATACTGCACAGTGACCTTTTGGAACATCGATAGGGAGAGCACTGCATAATCTGCCCATGAACTCATCACTGTTGAGTAATATGTCTCAACCTTGCAAGCCTTTTCCAGGAAAATTGCAGAATTTGTTTGTGGCAGTTTTCCACATGTTTATGCATTGGAAAAAGGTGTATGAGTTGTTAAAAGGTGCCTTGTCCTTAGTAGAATATAGGAGGGCCATTTTTAGAGCATAGTTAATTTGTTTTATGTTTTTTATGGGGGTCTAAACTAGAGTACAAAATTATGGACGGGATTACTATTTTAACCTGGTTGTTTTTCCATCTTGGAAATGTAAATGTCAAAAATGGGTAACATGTGGCATGGTGGTTAAGCCCATGGTTTTGTAAAACCACAAATGGTTTCCAGGTTGTATATCACTATATAAGGAGGGCTTGGGGAGGAGTTTGTATAATGGAGTTTTGTTTGAAATGCTGGGTGCTAGAAGGATGCTAGTGATATCTCTCCAAGCTTAAGTTGAGGTGATGCTCTTGTAAGAACTTGCATTGCAAGTGTATTGTAATCTTCTTTGATTTGATAATACATTATGTAGGTTCTAGAGGGTGGGGTTTTTTCTCCCGTAAGTGTTTTCCCCATGATAATCATTGTGTTACGTGTTCATTGTTTTATTCATGTTCTTGTATGTTTCTTGAGATTCCTGTAATCAGTTAAGTTGAAATTTGCATAATCGTTCTCTCAAGATTAGCGTAGGAAGCGATTCCGCACACTTTGCTTCCTTACAAGTGGTATCAGAGCCTGGCCAGTTTTGGTTCTATTTGTTGGGTACAGGGTTTTTTGAGCTACTCAAGGTTTGAGTGGGAGCTTGTGTAGAGTATTTCATTTTTGTATTGCAAGATCGTAAAGATGGCAAGCATGTTGGGGAGGATAGATGTAGAAAAGTTTTCTGGCACAAACTTTGAGATGTGGAAGCTGAAGATGGAAGATCTATTGATTGATCAGGATCTATGGGATGCGATGGATGAGAATAAGCTAAGGCCTACAGATCCGACTTTAGCTACACAATATGATGTGATGGACAGAAAAGCTAAAGGTCTCATAAGATTGTGTCTTGCAGACTCAATTCTGATTAATGTGCATGAAGAGTCCACCGCGAAGAAGCTTTGGAAGAAGCTAAGTGAGATCTATCAAGCGAAATCACTTGTTAACAAGATTTTCTTGAGGAAGAAATTGTATTCCTTGAGAATGGAAGAAGGTGGACAAATTCTTGAGTATCTAGAAAGTTTCAATATGTTGGTGACTCAGTTGACCTCAGTTGGGGTAGTGATGGATGAAGAAGAAAGGTGCCAAATCCTACTATGTTCATTGCCAGATTCATGGGACAACCTTGTCATGGCCATAGGGAGCACTTCTGTTGTCTTGAAGATGGAGGATGTTGTTGGTTCTCTACTTTCTGAGGAGATGAGAAGGAAGGTCTCTCTGAATGCTAAAGAGGATTTGAGTGTTTGAGGAAGACCAAAGGAAAGAGGCAAGAACGAAAAGCAGCATGGCCGTTCTAAGTCCAAGAATAAGGGGAGATCAAAATCGCCTGGTAAGTCCAAGGTGATATGTTGGAATTGTGGTAAATCTGGACACTTCCAAAAGGATTGCAAAGAGGAAAAGAAGAAGAATAAAAAGAAGCAAGATTTTGATTCTGAGTCCAAGAAGGAAGATGGAGACGCTTTTATTGCAACCTTGGCCACTCATGCAGGTGATAATGCATGGTTAATAGACTCAGGTGCATCTTTCCACATGACTCCTAATAGAAACTGGTTTAGTAAGTATGAAAATTTTGATGGTGGTAAGGTGTATTTGGGTGATAACTCTATTCTTGATATTGTTGGCCGTGGAAGTATTCATGTAAAATTTTTTGATGGTAGAATTAGAAGATTTGATGGTGTCTTGCATATCCCGGGACTAGCAAGAAATTTGTTATCTGTTAGTAAACTAATAGATGCGAGTGTGCATGTACAGTTCTATGAAGCAGGTGTGAAAATGGTAAGAGGTGCTATGGTAATAGCAAAAGGAAGTAGATTGGGTACACTGTACCAGCTTGATGCATGCACGGTTGAGTGCAATAGTACTTCTGATAAGATTGTGAAAAAGACTACTCTGTTGGAAAAGGAGAGGTTTTCTCTTTCAACAAATGGTCATGGTTTTTGGGTACCCAAGGGTGCTCTGTCTACCAAATCAAAGTTGCCTGCAGAGAAGACCATGTTATGGCACCAAAGACTTGGCCACATAGGTGAGAAGGGTCTATGGACCTTGAAAAATAAGAATCTTGTTGATGGGTTAAATGATTGCAATCTTGAATTTGATTTTTGTGAGCATTGTATTTATGGAAAACAAAACCGCATTCAGTTTTACTCCAGTTCTCATAAGTCTTCATGTATATTGGATCCGATCCATTCAGATGTATTTGGTCTAGTTGATGTTCCTTCTATTGGTAAATCAGTTTATTATGTCTCTTTCATTGATGATTTATGTAGAATAACATGGGTTTATTTTCTTAGGAGTAAAGCTGAAGTTTTCAATCATTTCAAAGAATTTACAGCAATAGTAGAGTTGCAAACTGAAAAGAAAATAAAATGTTTGAGAACTGATAATGGCGGTGAATATTGCTCTAATGATTTTGATACATTTTGTAAAGATTGTGGTATTAAAAGATAGAAGACAACTTCGTATTCTCCACAACAGAATGGAGTTGTAGAAATAATGAACAGAACCCTGATGGAGAAGGCTAGGAGTATGTTGAGTGGTGCTGGACTAGAACGAAAGTTCTGGGCTGAAGCTATAGCCACTGCCTGCTACCTAATAAATAGGTCTCCTACATCAGCTCTTATTGATAAAGCGCTAATGGAAGCGTGGTCAGGCCACAAGCCTTCACTTAGACATCTGAGAGTTTTTGGTTGTGAGGCATATGCTCATGTGCCAAAGGAGAAGCGGACAAAATTGGATAACAAAGCTGTTAAATGTATTTTCATCGGATACAGTTATGGTGTGAAAGGATACAAGCTTTGGGATCCTGTTGCACAAAAGGTATTTTATTTCAAAAGTGTTATTTTTAGAGAATCTAAGCCATCTTCTATTTCAGTGCAGCCAGAACAAATAGAGGAAACGAAAGATGTGATTCAACTACCTGCTACACCAGAGAAAGTTGAATCGAGGCCCTTAGAAAGACAAGATGTCGAAGAGAGCTCTACGAGTTTTGAATCATGAGAGGGAAAAGAGGAACTAGAACCAAAACCTGAGTTTTCTAGAAGGACTACTAGACAAAGAAAAGCACCTGATAGGTATGGATATTCTCCTGATGATTGGAGGTGTATATTTGCTTTGAACGCTAACATCGATGAACCAAGATCTGTAGAAGAGGCTCTTGGTATGAATGATTCAGAGTCCTAGAAAATAGCCATGGATGAAGAGATGGCAGCTCTTAAGAGGAATGATACATGGGACCTTGTACCATTGCCTGAAGGACAGAAACCTGTTGGTTGTAAATGGGTGTTCAAAAAGAAGATGGGTTCAGATGGAAGCATTGAGAAGTACAAAGCGCAATTGGTTGCTAAGGGTTACTCCCAGGTTGAGGGGGTAGATTATGGTGAGATTTTTTCTCCTGTAGCTAAAATGACATCCATTAAATAGCTTTCCTTCATGGAGACATGGAGGAAGAAATTTATATGACACAGCCAGAGCACTATGTGGTAAAAGGTAAAAGTCATTTGGTCTGTAAGTTGAAGAAATCCTTGTATGGTTTGAATCAAAGTCCTAGGATGTGGTACCAGAAGTTTGATACATATGTGTTGAGTTTGGGATTTGTGCGATCTAAATCTGATCATTGTATATATTTCAAATATGATGGTGATCGTTTCCTGGTTATTGCCTTGTATGTTGATGACATGTTATTTATTGGCAAAGGAAAAGGTTTGATTGCAGAATTAAAATCTCAACTCTCAGCGAAGTTTGAAATGAAAGATCTTGGTGTAGCAACGTACATTCTGGGAATGGAGATTGTAAGAGATAGACAAAACAGAAAGCTTTGGCTAGGCCAGAGTAAGTATGTTGGTACTATTTTGAAAAGATTCAATATGCAGGATTCTAGACCATTGAGTGTTCCTGTTACGATGGGAACAAAGCTTTCTAATTCACAGTGTCCTACATCCCCATTGGAGATGGAAGAGATGAGTCGAGTACCATACCATAGTGATGTTGGAAGTTTGATGTATGCTATGGTTTGTACAAGACCAGACATTGCCCAAGCAGTGGGAGTACTTTCCCGTTACATGTCTAATCCAGGAAGAGCACATTGGGATGCAGTTAAAAGAGCTTTCAAATACTTGCAGGGTACCTCAGAGTACTCTATATGTTTTCATGGAATAGGAAACAAGCATTCCTTGGATATTCGAGTCTATGTGGATTCAGACTGGGCTGGTGATGTTGATAGAAGAAGATCCACCAGTGCATATGTGTTTACATTATTTGGTGGTGCAATTAGTTGGATGAGCAAGCGACAGGCTGTGGTTTCCTTGTCCACTACAGAGGCAGAGTATATGGCATCTACTCATGCCTGTAAGGAAGCCATTTGGCTTAAGAGATTGTATTCAAATATAGAGTTCAAACAGGGTGCAGTGACAATTTATAGTGACAGTCAAAGTGCAATCTGCCTAGCGAAGAACCCGACTTTTCATGCCAGGACCAAACACATTGATGTACAATATCATTTTGTGAGAGATATGGTTGAGGATGGCAAGGTGAAGTTGGAGAAGGTAGACACTTTGGTGAATGTTGCTGATGCATTAACTAAACCTGTGAGCACAGAGAAGTTCAGATGGTGTTCAAAGTCTATGGGCCTTTCGGCCCCTAGCAATTAAGTCCATGATATTTTGGATCCCCTAACTCTTGCAAGGTGTTCGACAAGTGGGAGATTGTTGAGAAATATGTCTCAACCTTGCAAGCCTTTTCCAAGAAAATTACAGAATTTGTTTGTGTTAGTTTTCCACATATTTATGCATTGGAAAAAGGTGTATGAGTTGTTAAAAGGTGCCTTGTCCTTAGTAGAATATAGGAGGGCCATTTTTAGAGCATAGTTAATTTGTTTTATGTCTTTTATGGGGGTCTAAACTAGAGTACAAAATTATGGACGGGATTACTATTTTAACCTAGTTGTTTTTCCATCTTGGAAATGTAAATGTCAAAAATGGGCAACATGTGGCATGGTGGTTAAGCCCATGGTTTTGTAAAACCACAAATGGTTTCCAGGTTGTATATCACTATATAAGGAGGGCTTGGGGAGGAGTTTGTATAATGGAGTTTTGTTTGCAAGGCTGGGTGCTAGAAGGATGCTAGTGATATCTCTCCAAGCTCGAGTTGAGGTGATGCTCTTGTAAGAACTTGCATTGCAAGTGTATTGTAATCTTCTTTGATTTGATAATACATTATGCAGGTTCCAGAGGGTGGGGTTTTTTCTCCCATAAGGGTTTTCCCCACGATAATCATTGTGTTATGTGTTCATTGTTTTATTCATGTTCTTGTATGTTTCTTGAGATTCCTGTAATCAGTTAAGTTGAAATTTGCATAATCGTTCTCTCAAGATTAGCGTAGGAAGCGATTTTGCACACCTTTGCTTCCTTACAATCTCTAAAACTAAAATACCTTGTGCTCTTTGAAGAAAGAACATCCCCAACTGCCTTGTGAGCATTGACAAATCTACAGAGGCATCTGATTATATATTTCAAAATCAGTACTTTGGGGATTTCCCTTTCTCCTTGCCATTGCAGAATGGTTAAACAAAGCAAGAGGGACTGACTTACAATCTAAGGCTGACAAACCAGATAGGATTGAGAAAATTTGAGAAGAAAATGCTTTGATGACTAAGAGAACATCGTTTGTGTATATATAGCAACCAAAACTGAGAACCCACCTAATAAACGTGAAGACAAGGTGATTAGAATGCCCAACAAAAGTGAAGGAAGACATGATTACAATAATAAGATCATGATTAGAAGAATGCGATGAACCGGTGAAATAATAAAAGTGGTCCTCAGTGTCCATACAGATCCGGCATCTTAGCCACTGTGACATAATATCAAGGTAGCAGGATCACTTTTATTGTCAATCAGTCTCTTCTACAAATACAAGGCTATAAATGCAGAGTTTTGAGTGAAAAATAACAGCAACACACGATGTGTTCCTTGATGGCTTTTGAAATAAAATAAAAATGGATAAGAAATTGTTGGCTGTAGGATTTGCAACCAGTCCGGCCGCTGGTTGTTCTGGTCAATTGCTATTTTGGAAATAACATTTGTCTGTCTTTGAAATGATGTTTTCCTTTATCTTGCAATCCCTCCGCCGACAAAAGCACCTGAACAAATGTGAGCTGTTCATGATATGAAACATTTCATTCGGTACATTTTGTGGGTGTCCTATCATTTCAGTGTATTTGCACCATATTAATTCATCAATGTGGGGGCATAGAAATGATGAGTTTGATATATCACTTAATTTGAATGGTCAGTATTTTTTTTTTTAATCAATAATAGGGAATGGACCAAATAGAAAACATAAATGTTTTAGAAAACTTAATCCAAAATGAATGAAAGCACGATTACTTAATTACTAATATACAATTTTAAATAAATAGTTTTCTGTTATATGTGTCAATGTTATAAGCAATTTTAAATAAATAGTCTGTTGTAGTTGTAATAAGTGTTAATGTTTTGCCCCAGCTTTTTAGAAACTTTTTCAAGTCATTCTTTACTCTTTAGGATTGGGTGTGGTTTGTAACATACTTTGTGTATTGTATATTTTCATCAAATATGAGATAAAATTTGAACTTTAAATTGATTTATATATTATTTTTGATAGAGGAGAAAGATAAATTGTATAAATATAATGAATTGAAGAGATTATTTAAATCAAAACGCAATATTTTTTTACGACAAATAGATATGCTCTGAAAATGATGAAATGTTTGTTTCACACTTGTACAAAATTTGCTTGTTTCAAATTAAAATTAACATGATGAAATGATGTTTTTGACTTGAATATATATATTTTTAATGAGATGGATGAATGACTAAGATTTCACCTTGGATCATGAGTTTACCCCATTGATAATGAAATGAATGTATAGGGATGATAACTATTACCCATTTTCATGGAGATAATTGTGGGAGATAATAGGAGGCATGCAAGACAAACAGACAATTTAAAATACTGAAATATCAAAATTTAGACATATGCATCAAACTCACACATTTATATTATATTGATTCTCAGAAATATATTTTCCACTACAGAGCTTCGACTCTTCTTTTCATCTTCTGATACAACTTAATTTTACTCTGCTCTTGAGAGCATTTTTCATGTCACCTCTTTACTACACAATCCTCTCTTCTCTTTCTATGTCTCACTCTCTATCTCTCTCACTCTCTGTTCTATCTATCGATCTCTTCCTCAATTCTAACTAAAACAAACGTGCATATATATAAATATATCTGACTGTTTGAAAACACCACATGTACAATAATATTAAAGCTCAAAGTATAAGTCAAGCTGGCGAGCACAAAATACAATAAACCTCTGTCCAATCGCATTCAACCAAATGTCCTTCCAAGCCACCGAGGAGCACACTTACTGCCACCAGGAAAAATCAAAAAGTCAAACTTCGTTGACTATTGCGCTACCGCCGCAGTTTACGAGGAGACCGCGGTGGTCGCGGTAACTACGAGCACTGACGGAGGATGGCTTACCACACTACTGTTGCGGTTAAGAAACAAGCCACGGTGGCCGCGGTAACTGTTAGCAGTCGGAGGGGACGAGCTTACCACGCTACTGCCGTGGTTTATGAGGAGACTGCGGTGGTCACAATAATTGCCAGGCGACGGTCAACTAACTGCCAGACATCGACACCGCGCTACCGCTAGGGGAGATAAGCCAGACCGCGGTGGCCGCGATAACCGCTAGGACCCTATCAACGGTCAACAAAGAACTCACCGCGGTACTGCAAGGGGCAAACAAACAAGCCACGATAATGCGGTAAAATCGCCCAACCATGAGGGGCCAAAAGTCAACGCATGGTAATGCAGTAAATGATGAAGTTGGAATTATTTCCAACACTCCCTCTTAATTTCAACTTCAGCAACTGCCTCATCCATGAAATTCTGAAAGCTCGATGTGTCTTCACTTGTCTGATTCTCTGCAACGATCTCTTCTAGATCTTCATCAAATCTTTTCTTTAACTGTTGCTAGATCTCTTCATTCATTCATCTGATCGACCTTTTTCTGGAAACCTTCTCATCATTAATCTCAACTTTCTCATCTGTATTCTCAGCTTTGTCATCTATCCTCTCCATTGCATCTGTCTTCTCATTATCATTCTTTGATCATTTATATTTATGTTCTTCTCCGAGGATTGCAGCCTCATTCATGCATTTTCCATCATTCACAATCTTCTTGCAAGTTTTTCCAATCTGCTGTTATCTTCTATCATAGAGATGGTTTCAATTTACCATAAACTCACAAGGATTTTTTTAATCCTTTTTGTATATTTGATCTTGATTGATTTTTTTAATTCTACCCATAGTGGCACTTTGCTGGTGCTAGGGAGACCTGTCATTTTTTCATCTGTTGTCTTCATTCTGATTACTGAATGCTGTTGCATATCATTGTGATATTTTGCTCTTTTCCTTAACTTTTTCAATTTCATTCTTTCAATGTGGTGGTTTCAGATTACCACTAACTAACTGTAGAAATTTCATTCTTTTAATAAGGTGGTTTCAGATTACCACAAACTAGCTGTAAAAATTTTAATCATCACTTCCCATGGTGGCACTTTTCTGGTGCTAGGGAATCCAATCATAGTTTCAACTTTTGACTTCATTCTTGCTCACAGAATGCTACTGCAAATCATTGCATTATTTCTCCCTCTTTAGCCAAACTCCTATTTCACCAATTCATTCAAAAAAAAACTTCCATCTCCTTTAAAAAAAAATGAAACTTACTTCACTGTGGCTGCTGCCATTCATGCTCTGAAAAATTTCAATTGCAATAATTCTTCAACCCTCTTCTTTCAGATTTATGAATCTTGTCTTCTTCCATCACATTTCACTTTCTTCATACACTTCTGATTCTATCTATATTCTTTGACTGTCTTCAGATTCAACTCATGATGATGACCATTAACAACTATGGTTGTAACCTCTATTTTATCCATTCATTACATGTCTTCTCTCCAATGCATTCAAAAATAGAATTATTTACAAGTTTCTTTGACAGCTGTTGCTGTATCAAACTTTTTAAATTTGCAGTGGTAGCACCAGCTACTTTTCTGATTCTTTTGTTCACCTTACACATGCCCAATCCTTCACTCAAACCTAGAAGTTCTTGTGACTTCCTCTGCACATTTTTTTTGTTCTGTTATTCCAGCAATGTTTTCCATGTTTCAAAACAATCAAGAATAAAACCATTCACCTTATCCTTTCTACTTCAACTTCTACTACAACTGTAGTTTCAACATCTTCAATCTTTCAAAATATAAAACTGGAATTTTCATCTTCACTCTTTGCAAGTGACTCATTAGACTGCAACTTCTTTTCTCTCCAAACATTTTTCATTTCTTGTGAACATTCATACCTTTTAAAATTTTTATTAACCTTCACATATGTACACTTGTATAATCTCTTAAGCATACCAATTAGCTTCTACCAACCTAAATCACAAATCCATCCACAATCCATCTTCATGCATTTTGAACCAGATTCATTCTTTGACATCTTTCTCCAACACATTTCTTCACAGTGATTCTTTGAACCACAAACTGTGCAAGGATGTAGATCCCAACACTTCTCCTTGATGTGACCTCTTCTATGACAATGTGTACACTCATTACACTTCATTTCTTTAACAAAATTTCATGCACTTGTAGTAGCATTTCCTTTTCCTAAATCATATCCGAGACCTTCAATCTTCCATTTCATAGTAACCACAATTGGCTCTATTCTCCCTTGTTCATGTTTTCCAAGACCTTGTCTTGTGTAACCCATTTTTCTCATGATTTTCAACCCTGCATTCTCTTCACAACAACCAACTTCTTTTGCAGATTCTAACACTTTATCACAACTAGCCATATTTGCATATTCATCAACATGTTCAACTAGAAACTTCATATCATCAATATTTTCAATAGAAATAGATTTTTCAAATGAAGAACACAAATCTGTTGTCTCACATGAGACATCACATATTGAAAGTTTTGTTTCCACAATTTTATTACATGCTCTTAATCTATCAATTTCTTCTTTCAATTCTGTGATTTCCTTCAACTGTAAACAATCTTTCTCTTCTACCCTTTTCAAGAGTTTTCCCAAATCTTCATTCTTTTTCTCTATTTCATCAAACTGTTTTGCTCTTAACTCAAATTCTTCATTTCTTTTCTTAATCTCTTCAAAGGACTTCAACCTATCTTCTAGCTCTTCATTTCTAGCCTTAACCTTTCTCAATTCTTTCTCAAAATCATCATTTTCATCTAACAACAAACACTTCTCTTTCAATAGCTCTTTTATTCTTTCAATAAAACCCCCATTGCTCTTTTTAACAATACCCAATTCTTCTCTAAGCAATATTAACTCTTCTTCTAAAACATCTTTTGCAGATGAAAGGTTTTCATTCTCTTTCTTAACCCTTTTTCCTACTTTCCCCATTTGTAAAGGAAATTTCAACTTACCTCTTGAACTTGTTCCAGGAATATAGCAACTTCGTGTGACTCTAATCTTCTTCAGCCTCTATTTTTCTTTGTTCAACAACTCGGTCTGCAACACTTTGTTTGTTCAAACAACTGGTGTTCTATTCAGTTCCTTTTCTTCAACATAGCTTCTTCTTTCTATCAATTCACAACAACTATCTTCACAAATTTGAAACACCTACTTATAACACCTTCTTCTACTTGTGGGCTTCTGCTTAGCTTCTCTTGTGTCAGTTATCTCTTTTCTTTGTCTTCAAAATACAACTCTTCTGGTTTTTCTCAGCAATTCACTTTCAAGCATTTTATTCTATTCCTCTAATGTACATAACCTCCTGTTTTCTTCTCTCAGCAACAAACTCAGAAAGTTCTTCCAAAGCTTCAAACACACCTTGAATCTCTCTATCAACTAACCTAACATCAACTTCAGCAAACTTCAACACTGTCTGATGTCTTCCTTTCTAGGAATTAATTCTTACTCACTTGACAACTACATATGACACTAGCAAATTTTTCTATTGACAGAGCACTTTAGGCTTCTTTTTCTTTTAATTTTTTTTTTTTTTGTTAACCCTCTTCACAAATTTCTAAACCCAAACAAACTTCACACAAATTCACCACAAGTTTCTACTCCCAGTCAACCTGACTGACAAAGTTCTAATACCACTTTGTGGGAGATAACAGGAGGCATGCAAAACACACAGACAATTTAAAATACTGAAATTATGAAATTTAGACATATGCATCAAACCCACACATTTATATTATATTGATTCTCAGAAATATATTTTCCACTACAGAGCTTCGGCTCTTCTTTTCATCTTCTAATACAACTTAATTTTACTCTGCTCTTGAGAGAATTTTTCATGTCACCTCTTTACTACACAGTCCTCTCTTCTCTTTCTATGTCTCACTCTCTATCTCTCTCACTCTTTGTTCTATCTATCTATCTCTTCCTCAATTCTAACTAAAACAAATGTGCATATATATAAATATATCCAACTGTTCGGAAACACCACATGTACAATAATATTAAAGCTCAAAGTATAAGCCAAGCTAGCGAGCACAAAATACAATAAACCTCTGTCCAATCGCATTCAACCAAACGTCATTCCAAGCCACCGAGGAGCGCACTTACTGCCGCTAGGAAAAGTCAAAAGTCAAACTTCGTTGACTACCGCGCTACCACCGCAGTTTACAAGGAGACCGTGGTGGTTGTGGTAACTGCGAGCACTGACGGAGGATGACTTACCGCACTACCGCCGCAGTTAAAAAACAAGCCATGGTGGCTGCGGTAACCGTTAGCGGTTGGAGGGGACGGGCTTACTGCACTATCTCCGTGGTTTACGAGGAGACCATGGTGGTCGCGGTAACTGCCAGACGATGGTCAACTAATCGCCAGACACCAACACCGCGCTACCGCCAGGGGAGATAAGCTAGATATCGGTGGTCACGATAACCGCTAGGACCCGGTCAACGATCAACAAAGAACTCACTGCGGTACTGCAAGGGGCAAACAAACAGGCCTTGGTAATGCGGTAAATGATGAAGTTGGAATTATTTCCAACAATAAGTAGTTAATTATCTTATTTAATTGAATTACTTAATTACTTTGATTAATGAATTAACTATGTTGATTGATGAGTTTATTGATTTGATTAAACTATTAACTAGATTCGTTGATTAGTTAAGTATGTGGGATAAATCATGATTCAATTAAATTGTTTATGGATAATATATTTATTTGGATTTATTTTAATATGTTAATATGTTAATATTTGTGTGAGAATTTTTTATTTAAAGTAATCAAATAAAACCTCTTTAATCAATTTAATTTTGATAAATTGAACTAATTAAGATAAGATACATTATTTTAGTGAATGGATGAGAAATTATATTGCTAGGTGTTGGGATGGGGGTGATGGTATGGAGATGAGCATATGCAAGATTTTAGTGTCTACATATAGTGATCGTAATGTGCTTGATTGTAATGATTTTTATTTTTAAGCACTCTTCCATCACATGATACTAGTGGTAATAGATCTTTTATGATGGAAAATCATATACACTAGTTTCTTCCAATGTTACACCAATAAATGATAATTTATGTAATTCAATTACACCTTCCCTACCTACTAATGGTCCATTAGTGCATCATATGATTATATTCCTTCTCAATGTCACAAGATTTCTATGTCCATAGAGAAATGTTTCTTTTTTAAGCTATGTTATTTTATACATGATGTTATGTTTCATAATGGTCATTCTTCTACATCTCCTATTAATGAGATGAATATTCAACATAGCTCTTCACATAGAGATTGCTCCTATAATGATGACATAGATATTGATGATATTGCAATAACCTTTTATGTGGGTACTATTGTTGCCTTCCTAACCTTTTCATACATTACATGATGATATTATGAACTTTAGTGAGGTTATATTACTTGCTAATTATGATGGTGCTACTAATTCATTGTTACATGACAAACCATTCTTGCTTGTTAATTATGAGTATTTGGAGAATGGTATCATATTGATTAGTGAGTTTATAATTTATTTGAGTGATTAAGTTTTATAATTGGGTTCATCTTGTTTTCTTTGAACTTAGCACATGTCTTGATTGCTTATTTTTCTAGAAACCTAACACCCATAAGGATACTAATGGAATGTTGATATCTTGTCATGATTTATATCTAGATCTTATGGCTTATACACACTAAAGCTACCTTCCATGTTATTTTGTCCTCTCCTAAACAAAATAGAGGATAATATATTATTGCAACAACCTAATGTATATCCTAAGCACATGACATTAAAATAAATTTATAACACAACCCCATTACCTTACCTCCTATTAAACCACACAAGATGAAGTTTTTTTTTTCTTATCATAATAGACATAGATGTCATAACGATAGAGACATTATATTCAAACATAAAATTTAAGAACATATAGACAAAGGGAAGATAGACATTTGCGTATATAGATAAAATGTTAGAATCAATGTGGATATGGATTATAGAAATAAATATAATATGAAAAAATAACCTAACTTCACACAATATTACATCATTTATCAATATGTTATTCTCTTAGAATAAACCTAAAATTAGATGTAAATTAACATACATATATAAATTTCACAATTATAATAAAATTTCTTCTAAATATCTTTAAATCTATAAATCAAAGACATTAAATCTATAAATCTTTAAATCTATAAATTTTAAAGTAACATTTCGAGGAACAATTCTACTACCACTGAAGTTTAGACATTGTATCCCATGTAAACTTTGGGCAGAGTGCTACATCATAAGACTCAACAGGATCATCGCTTCCCAATCCATTGATCGCACGGTTGAGATGCGTCTGGTTCTGATTACCGCAGAGTGAGAATATTCCACCTTTCTTAAAGTTTCTTGAGGTCGTCAATGGAAGCTTGTTGACTGGCGTTCGTTAGGATTTCAGTTGGCAACAATGGAGAAGGAAGCAGACACCTTTCGGCGGAACAGACATGCCTCAGGTTTGGCAACTAATGCCAAATGTAGTTCGAAGCTCTATCAAGTGAGTTCTTTCTGCTCCTCGAAGGAAAATCACCACAAATGTGGTGCCCAAGCTTGAAATGTAGGACTGGGTTAGCTTCTGTGGAGGAAACAGGCCATGTGTGCCCTGTATTAGTGTTTGGACAGTTGGTGACCTATCAATATTTCGTTCTCTCTCAATGCGAGTGATACCATCTTACGAAGAAAACGACACCATCACATGCAGTTTGTATTTGAACGTGACCCCTTTTGGACTGTTGACGGCTGCTTGGAAAGAGTTTTGGATAAGATAATGCATGTTACTTTGCATTGATTGCAAATGCCAACTATGAACTTTGTAATTTATCATTTGACTAATGATCCCTGGTCGTTTTCTTTTCCTTTCCCTCGGTTACTTAAGGAAATGGGTTATAAGTTTTTGTTTTTTATTTAACTTTTTTTTTTTAATAAAAAGGGCAGAGTCTCTAAAGTTTATATTAAATTAAAAAAAATATATTAAAGATGCCAAAAATTCAATCTTAATAAAGAGGAGAGTCAAAGCAGTGTTTAAAACAAAGTATTAGCATACCAATGAGTCCCAACCAGATAAACTCAAAAGGAGAAGAAAAAGCCACCCACCAACCCTCAGTCTAAACATAGCTAGACAAAGAAAGCATGACCACAAAGTACCAAAATACGGGCTGATCAGAATGACATAATCAGAAAGGAGGATACAACAACTCCAACTCAAAACTGCATGAAGCCCAATGAACTGAACATCAGGATTATCAACAATTTTCCAAGTCAAGCCAGTTACTGGAATTGGAATCCACATCAGAGAGAGGAATCAAGTGTGGTAAGAAAGCCACATCATCACTAGAAGAAAAAAACTGTAGCTGCACCGAATGAAGGAACCAAGCAGCCAAGGCAAAAAGAAAGTGAAGAGCAGTGAAAGCCTCGAGACCCGCCGCCAATATTTTACTTTAGGTAAAGAGTTCAATTTCAATATTTAATAATTTCATTGTTTTATATAATTATATCTCAATTTATAAATTTTTTAAAATTTTAGTTAGTAATTATATAATTTTGTTTTCATTAGAAAGTTCAATTAGAGTGAGGGAGAGTCTGAAAGGTGTAAGATTCAAACCATCAACTGTTGGCTAAGAAGTATTTACTTGCTCTTAGTTGATCTACTAGCCACGCCTAATCTTTGATCGTCTTTATTACTATAAAATTAATTGGTGACAACATTACTACAAAAACAAAAACAAAATATATAATAGAAAGTTCCTAGCAATAATAGAGGAAAATAAAGGCAATCAAATGAGGCATGGATTTCTACTACTTAGGGCATGTGTTTAATGATTTAGGGAACGGATGTGGCTTAAAATAATGCTAACATAATTAGAATATTTGAGAAATTATTTGATAAGATGAGGCAAGTATATAATCTACATATTGCCTCAACTCTAAACCCTTTCTTAAATTTTAGGTTGATCTCCTTGAAGAATTTGGAGATAGTCACCCTAAAATGGATACACCTAAAGTCAATATTGCAAACCAATGCAATGGAATCAAAGATGGAGTATATGATAGTCTCGCCAAGGAAAAGCCAAGTATATTCCACTAATCTTGTAGAGAAGAAAATAAGGTGCAAGGTTAAACTTTAGAATTTAAGTTGCTTGATGATATAATGGATGCCATTGTTGAATGTCAAACTTGAACTATCATTGCTTTTTCAAAGAGGGTTGCAGTAGAAATATTCTTTTATAGATAGGTTAAAATGAACTAGAAAATAGGATTTGGAAAATTGAGACCACAAGAAGTTTCATTAAAAAAAAAATGCATCTTGTATTTATAAAACTACCAAACACGCTCAAGTTGTCTTATAAAATGGTATGTGCATTATATGTTGACAAGTCTATTACCTTTAGGATTAAACATATAGGAATTTAGTTGGTACAAGTGTGGATAATAGGTTATATGGATTCATACTTGGAGTTTTTAAATTCCATCCTAGAGGTCCTTCACTTCACATTATCCTATTTGGATATAATTGTCATGCTTGAACATAGAACTTTGACCTTCTCTTAGGGATATTGTGGCTCAACTTGGTAGATTAATTTGGTACTTGTAAACATAGTTGGGAAGATAACTAGAATCAATGTTTACTAGATAATATTAAGTTGATAGGTCCTTTTTTGAAAGGGAACAACAAATAATTATTTAAACAAGCATAATAATTTTTTTGGGGGGAAGAGGGAGAATTGGTATGTGGTTGTCTTATTAGGCAATCTAAACTCTCCCAAATTCTACCATCTTGTTCTCCTTTAACCTCATTTTACCAACCTTCTATTCCATCATCTCCTCTTTGCAAGGATTCCTTAATACCTCTCATGCAACCTGTTAGTTCTCAATAACACTAGTTAGAACACCACAAGAGGTTGCCAAGCTCTTGGTATGTTTTAAGCTAACGAACAACTCCGAATGATGTATTTGAACCTTCTTCTCTTTAGGCTCTGCCAAACCTAGGTGGGTGTACCTATGTAAATAATGTAGGCTTAAATGTGTGATTCCTACTTGTGCAATCTATCCACAATGGAAAATGATAATGGAGAGATGTGATCCTAATTTTCTATAAATTGTATAAGCAATATCAAGGTAAAACCTAATATGTTCAGTTAACAGATTGAAGGTTTTGAATTTTTTTTAATAAAACTAAAATATGAAATGGATAAGACCAATGCCTTATTAGAAAAATGGAATCAAGTGAATACCTAGAACGAATGAATGGTATTGGCAATAATTTAAACTATTTGACACACTTTTTGTTGGTTTACAACTTGTATAAACATGTAGGAAAGTGATTGACAAACTCAATTGGAGATAAAATGTCAATCCTAATTATATAATTCTTCTTACTAATCCAATTAACACTTCCAGATTACTGTGATTGATCAAAAGGAATTTAATTCTTCTTTAAAGAAACAAAATAATCACATCACACAAGTACAACAAATGTGCTTTGATAAATTGAATATATACTTGATATATCAACTTAAATAACCAGGAAACATTAAGTTGGAGACAATCAGATAATTGAATAACTTCAACAAACAATTGGTACCAATATGGAGCCACCGAATCAGAGATCTTCCATTAACTTCTTCAAAATTAGACTTGCAACATAGTCTGTCTGAATGCAAACATTATGATCTATTGATTTCCCTACTCTACTAATGTCTTCTCCTATCTAATCTCCCATCTTATGGTCTTGGTCTCTCTTATTTATATGAGAGGCAATAAGCTTCAGACCAAAGGACATGTCTTTTGATAACAAAATATAATTTTGAAATTAAACATAACTAAAGAAAACTAATCATAATCATGTGTATCAATCCATTAATCTTTGAGTAAAAGCCCGTGGTCATCTAAAACCTGCTCAAATATTTTACCGTATGGTATTTTCCTCTCATAATGCATAGAATCAATCTTTATCAGAGCCCAAATATTTTTTCTTACCACTTATTGATTGTCAAATCACTTGGCCATTTGAATTCTTGTATAGCTATGAAATTTGTAACATGACTTTTCCACCTATTATCCAGGAGATTTCTAACATCCACCACAAAATTTATATATCCAATGTCCAGCATGATGATCCCATCGAGTATAGTTTGGAACTTGTTGAGATTGATACCCCCTTCATCCTGCATATGTGTCAAGCACTTGAGAATCATCTGATCAAATTCCTCTCCCCATTCATCCACACCTTTCACCTGATTACCATCTTTGAGAAGTGATGGGCTGAAGCTGTAGTTGATAGAGTCAAATGTACTCTTCCTATTTTCAACTTTCTTCCTTAAATCTACCAAATATTTATATTCATCAATCACACTCTTTACCATTTTCTATGTAGGTTTGAGCCTTGGTGGAGCATCTAGTTCCCTATGTGTAGCCTTACATAAAGTAGTTAATATGTGGAGGGTGGGCTATCATCTCTTTTGGATCTCTTCCAGAATGGGGAAGTTAGTGCTTGTCTGTTCCAAAGCCTTAGTCAGATTGCTAAAACTTTCATGTACCCCATTTATCTTTTCTTTCAACATCCCAACTCTATGCTCTAGTATCCTTTGCAAAGCCTCTATAATATGATGCTTGATATCATCCATGTTATGCTTCTTCAGCCTATCAATTTCATCTTTCATTTGTTGTATATGTGGATCCTCTATCTGAACAGGTGGGTGATACAAAAGAAATTCATCTCCCTTCACTATGGTGGCCTACTGCAACTATTGTTTTAATTTCACATTTTCAATAAATAACTTGTTCACCTCATCATTTGATAGCTTCAATCTTTTCTCATATTCATTAGTCTTCCTTTCCATATTCTCTACCACATCCTTGGTGAAAATTGTAGAATGCATGGTCATAGTGGTGGACTCTGTAGGAGTCATGTATTTCATTGTTCTCGCCATAGCTGACCCCCTCATTTCCTACACTACATCCAAAAGTCTAGGCTTTCTTGTGTTTTTTTGTTTTTCCCAGAGGGCAAGTGTTTGGGTAGTAGGATTATACCCTATTCCTGAAACATCTTCCTCTAAATCAAACTTTGCAACTAACATAGGACCATCCTATGCTCTGGTTTGATCTAGTAGAAACAATTTAGATAGCTCCATCCCTGGTATGATTAAAATTTTACTTTTTAACACCATTTCCCTTGCTTCCTGGGGAGTGACATTAATGTTGTCAACATTTAATTCTGCAAATGTTTGAACCTGGATCTCAGCATGCTTTGGTTCATTAGCTCCAATAAGATTAATTTTCAATATTTCATCAAACTATTTCATTTTCATTTTCATTCAAAAATCTTTGAATTAATTGGTGTGGATAAAGTTGCCATCCTCCATAAATCTTAGAGAGGCCACCACCCTCTCATCATCTTGGATTTCATCAGCTGCTTCATCTGAAAGCCTGATCTCAAGATCATGATGGTTTTGATTCCTCTCTTGTTCTGCTACCTCTTTTATCTCAGTCAGAGCAAGAACTACTTATTCCTCTTCATCATCACTATATTCAACCAATGACTCAATATTTTTCCTTTTAGGTAGTGATTCATGAGTAGGAGATGGATGAGATGGGTGTGTAGGTGATGGGGGTGGTGAATGTGATGTGAAAGCTTCATGTGGTTGTTGGTGAGATGTGGGAAGTGGAATCAACCCCTCATCTTGGGCCATTTTGTACAATTCATCATATTTACCGAGGATCAACTACATCCTCTTCAAAAGGTTGGGTTCATTTGCAAAAAACCCCTTGAAACTTTTATCCTTTTGCCTATTTTAATTTTCCCATTTCATCATTGTTATCCCCATCTCTTTTGGATTTGTACTATATCAACAAAATACACCAAATTTCTTATGAAATCCTCCTTAGGGTCAACCTCATGTGAGATGGCCTTCTTTGTTAGCAAAGTTCTTCTAACAGTATTGATGTGCCCCTCTAGGTCACACACTCTCTCTTTCCTAGATTTGAGGGGATAATTAACCCTCATAAACCTCTGCAATTCTTCTAACATATCAGACCCAATAGCCAATTCTTCAAACATAGACATATCAAGTAAAAAATGTACCTTCCTCTGATTTTTCATTAAATCATGCTCCATCCACAGCATCTACCACATAAACTCTAGAAAACATATTCTTGTAGGTACATACTTAGGCAAGATATGTGGTGTTTGGTCACATCCATACACTTTGATGATTGTGTGTTGTGGAATAAAGAACCAGTCAACATAGTTATGGGTGAAGCCTTGGTCTGGCTTACTCTATATAGGTCTCATCACCTTCATTAATGATTCAGTAAATCTTGGTGTTGGGTAACCAAGGGCATCTATCAATCTCACAACAAAATCATCTCAAAATACAACGAAGTCACACTCTTTCCATCTATTGTCCCAGATGTAGCACTAGTTCTGCACGGGGAGTCTTACTCTATTCTCTTGTGTACACAACTTCATACTTGTGGTCCATTTCATTTCATTCTAGTACAAAATTAAATGACACAACCAAGAATATTTTTTGAAAGTAATGGGGGCCTTAGCCTCCCTGACTTGTAGCAAACCCTCATGAAGTTGTTCCTCAATCATAGATGCGAAGTCAAATTATATATTTGTTCAGGATGCTGAATTATCATGGCCATCCTCAGCAATCCTAATGACATGTGATCCTCTGCATCTACCCCCAAGATTTGACACAATGCAAAATAGGTATTTTTGAAATACACTTAAAATTCAAAAACTTGGAAGGGTTCCATTTTAGAGGCGGGAATTGGGATTTTTCAATTATCATCAACCCTCTTCATGTGCAAGGGGAGATCATCACTTTGATAGATCCTTCTCAACCTTTTATACTCCTGCTCTAATTTAAATAAATCCACTTTTCTCATAGCTTGTTTGTTCATATTAAAACACTTTATAATAACATCTCTAGTGACATCAACCAAACACCCACCATTTGGAAGTCTAAAAATTTTGGTTGGGACATGGTAGCTATGAGCAAGGGCCTTAATTAGCTCAATATCGATGAAGACATTAAGAACAATCAGTTTGGCCAAGTCTAGGGTCCATGGGTTCGATGATGGAACCTCGTTGTCCCTATTTCCATAGAAGTACCAGTAAAGATTCCAACCCAACTAAGGTATAATGGGGTCTATACAACCTTGAGCTAAGTCTCTAAAAACGTTTTTAGACCCTTTGTTTACTAAACCAGGCAATAAGGAAAGCAATGGAGATTGCAATGATGGTTTACTAGTTTTGGCCTCATTCCTTTTAATTCCTACTTCACTCTTCTTTGGTGCCATTTTATGAAATTCATAGAGAGTGATGAGCAAAGCTTACCCAGTGATATAATTTTTCTTGAAGAATTCCCTTTTCTTTCATGAAAGGAAAAGCAGAGTTGCAGAATACACTTTCCTAACACTAATACCTCAGAGGAGAAGTGTAAAAACCTTCTTTTTTTTTGCAACTTTCATACACTTTCATACACTTAGATGCACATATACAGGATAAACAGAGTAATAGAAATAAACATACAAATAGAGAAGACACCAAATTTATGTGGGAAAACCCTTTCGAGAAAAAACCCACCACACCAAGAGAAATCACTTTGTATTACAGTAAAACGTTAACATTGAAAGTTAACAAACCTCTCTCAGACTTCTCTCTGTTACAATGCTATTATAGCATACATAGAATTCACTCACTGTCACCCTTTAGTGACTATTACAAATCATTCCAATGTTACAAGTCTTACGTTCATAATACAATCAACCAACAAATCAGATGTATTAATTATACACCTTCTCACTGTCAGACCAATCCAATCACTTCCTATCCAAGTCACCCTACAATCATGCATCGGGTCATCCTACATTGAATTCTGCTACCTATAATCAGATTCTGTCAACCATCGAATCGAGCCTTGTAGCTAATGCTTTCACCACTTCAAGAAACCATCCAATCGGTTGTTGATTTACAACAATGATGTAAAATAAACAAGTATTATCATGCCATGTGTCGTAACACTACTTGTCCATCGCTTTGACCATCAAGTCATACCTTCAAGCCAAGCACAAAGCTTCATTTATCGCGCCACTGCATGCTAGTCAATCGATCCTCACGGTAGTGTGATGTACCGCACTACTGCCCAGCTTAGACATAGCCTTCATGGTCTGGTGGTACACACACCGCACCACCATAACTGAGCAATGAGTCCACCACAGTATGGCGGTACGATCTCAACCACTCATTTGCCACCTTCACCATGCCACAGTTGAGCTTAGATCAACCCTCCATGGTATGGAGGTAATGGTCAACGCCGACCATCATGGCTTACCACGTCACGGCGCCATGGCTGCAAGAGCTCTACGATAAGGAGTTATGCGTCTGTCTGTCTGAGCGTTGCCCTTCACCACGTCGCCGCACCATCTCTGAGCAACCCTTGCGGTATCGAGGTAAACATTCTGGTTGACCGCCCAATCCACCACGCTACCGCCAGTGAAGGAGAGTGACTCCGTAGTATGGCAGTAACATTGCCCAACCACAGACCAAATGAAAGAGGCTCATGGTAAAGTGATAAACCATGCAACCACGCCTCCAAGAGATGCACCCAATGGTAAAGCGGTGAAGGCCAAAAGGAAAGAAATCCACCAAGTCTTTCTTAGAGGTACAAGACAAAATTTGAGGCACCTATTCCCAACAAGCTCCTACTTGACAAAGACATACTAGCTTCCTCCAGATTTCAAATTTACTAATGATCACAGGCCCCAAGAACCATCGAGCTTGCACACCATCTGAACTTGTTTGTGCTCACTGGCTTTCTCAATGCATCAACAACATTCTTCAAACTATCCACCTTCTCTAAAGAGACCTTTCCATCCTCCATCATATCTCTCACAAAGTGATACTACACATCGATGTGCTTCGTCCTAGCATGGAAAGTAGGATTCTTCGCCAAATAAATGGTACTCTGACTGTCACAACAAATTGTAATCTTCCTTGCATCAAAACCAGTATCAGAACACAAAAAACTCAGCCAAAGATCTTATTTGTAGGCATGTGTTGCTGCCATGTATTTTGCCTCTCTAGTATACAAAGTGACTACAGCCTGTTGCTTGCTCATCCAGCTAATTGCACCACCATTCAACATGAAAGTATATCCATTGGTGGACCATCTGTTTTCAATGTCCCTTTCCCAATCAAAATCCACATATCCACAAATGTTGAAAGTTCTCTGTGATGCAACCAAGTTGCCATGGTAACACAAAGCATATTTTGAAGTTCCCTTTAAATATCTAAACACTCTTTTCATAGTATCCCAATGTGTCCTTCCTGGATTTTCCATAAATTGGCTAAGTACTCCCACTACTTGGGTAATGTCCGATCTTGTATAGACCATTACATACATTAAACTGCCAACAACATTTGAATAAGGAACCCTATTCATGTCCTCCATCTCGGTAGCATATTTTGGACAATCTTCAACATATAGCTTTATTCCCTACAAAAATGGAACAACTAGCTGCTTGCAATCATTCATACCAAATCTCTCAAGAACAGTGTTAACATACTTACTCTAGGTAACCCAAAAAAAATTTCTTTTTCTGTCCCTAATTATTTCCATACCCAGAATATACCTTGCTACACCCATATCTTTCATTTCGAACTTTGCAGACAACTGAGACTTAAGATCATAAATCATAGTCTTACTGTTTCCTATGAGCAACATATCATCCAAATATAGGGTAATAATAAGCACACAATCATTTTTAGATTTGTAATACACATAATGATCATATTTTGATCTCAGAAATCCCATAGATAACACAAAAGTGTCAAACTTCTGGTACCACATTCTAGGCATTTGTTTCAAACCACACAAAGATTTCTTTAATTTGTAGACTAGACTTTCTTTACTGTTTTAACAAAGTGCTCAAGATGGGACATATAAATTTCTTCTTCCAGCTCTCCATGGAGAAATGTTGTTTTCACATCAATATGTTCAATCTCTAAGCCATACACAACTGTAAGTGACAACAGAAATCTAATAGATGTTAGATTAGCTACAGGGTAAAATATCTTTCCATAATCAATTCCCTCTACTTGGGAATACCCCTTTGCAACCAACCTCGCTTTATACTTTTCAACACTGCCATCTAGACTAGTCTTCTTCTTAAATACCCATTTACAACCAACAAGATTTTTCCCTTTAGGCAAAGGTACCAAATCCCACGTTTCATTCTTTTTCAATGATTCCATTTCTTCATTCATGGCTTCCAACCAAGAATTTGAATTAGACATGCTAATAGCTTCTTTCACAATCCTAGGCTCATCAGTGCTAGTAATCAAAGCATAGGCATAGTTTGAATCTAATATAGAGAAACCATACCTATTAGGTTGATGTTTTTCACGTGTAGACTTTCTTACTAGTTGAGGTTGTGGTTCTTCTTCTTCGGAACTCTCAGAGCTATTGTAACTCTCCTTAGTTTTAGGTACACTATGTAGTTCCTCTTTTTCTGTAGTTTGAGGAATTTCAACTACATCATTCTTCTTTTCTCTTTGATCTATCTCTAACTGTGGATCAGCTGTTGAAGGTTTCAGCTCACGAAATATTACACTTCTGCTATATAAAGCCTTCTCTATATCAGGATTCCAAAACTTGTATCATTTCACACCAACACCATAGTTGATGAAGATACATTTAACAACCTTGTTCTCCAAATTAGATCTCTTCTCATTCGGCACATATGCATATGCCTCACATCCAAAGACACAAATATTTCTCTGAGAGGGCTTCTTACTAGACCACGCTTCCAAAGGTGTCTTATCAACAAGAGTAGAGCAAGGTGAACGATTTACTAGGTAACATGTTGTAGCCACAACCTCAACCCAAAACTTCTGCTCCAGACCAACACTCCTCAACATACTCCTTGTTCTTTCCATTAGCATCTTGTTCAACCTTTCAGTAACTCCATTTTGCTGTGGAGTATAAGGTGTAGTTTTATGCCTTTTAATCCCATGGTCTTTGTAGTACCTTTCAAAATCTATAGAATAAAACTCACCACCATTATCCATCCTCAAACATTTGATTTTCCTTCTAGTCTGACTCTCTACCAAGCTTTTAAACTCTTTGAACTGACTAAACACTTCTGATTTACTCTTAAGGAAGTATACAAATGCACTTCTCGAATAATCTTCAATGAAAGAAACATAATTTCTAGACTTTGATAATGAAGGAAAATTCACTAGACCAAACACATCAAAATGAACATAATCTAGTACACCAGAAGATTTATGAGGACTCGAATAAAATGAAACATGGTGTTGCTTTCCATAAATGCAGTGTTCGCAAAAATCAAACTCAAGGTTACAATCAACAAGCCCTTCTACAAGATTTTTATTTTTTAAGGTTTTTAAACCTTTCTCACCTATGTGATCGAGTCTATGATGCCACAGCATGGTCTTCTCTTTCGGGAGTTTCACCTCCAAGGAATTTGCATCCAGAGGAGTGTCATTCTTCTTCTCTTCACAAGTAGCTTTGCTTGGATTTATAGAGATGTTGTTACACTGAATAGGACGTGCATCCAGATTATACAGAGTGCTAGTACATACACCCTTAGCCAACACCATTGCGCCTCTAGCCATCTTACACCCTTTACTCGAGAAAGAAACTCCCACACCAGCATCTTTAAGCTTACTAATAAAAATTAAGTTATGCGCCAAACCTGGTATGTATAGTACATCACCAATCCCTTTGATTCTTTCGTTAGGGAATTGTATTTTGACTCTTCCATGGCCAACAATCTCCAATGTCGAATCACTTTCCAGGTACACATTTCCACCATCATACTTTTCGTACTAAGTGAACCACTCTCTATGATACGTCATGTGGAAAGATTCACCTAAGTCGCCAAGGCTACAATGAAGGCATTTGTATCACTTTGAGAAGAGTCATTGTCCAAAGAGATATTCTTCTTCTTCTTCTCCTTACAATCCTTTTGGATATGACCAGGCTGCCAACAGTTCCAACATTTCACCTTGGAATTTTTACTAGAAGACTTTGATCTCCTTTTAGATTTGGATTTAGACTTCTTGTCCTTCTTCTTTCCTTTCTCCTTCGATCTACATTGAACAACAAGAGCCTTTTTGGCCATCTCTGAAGACTTCCTCAGCATTTCTTCTGATAGCAGTGAAGCAACCATGTCTTCTATCTTGAAAGTAGTTGTTTTACTTCCAATAACCATTACAAGATGGTCCCAAGTGTCAGGTAAGGAACACAACAAAAGCATGCAACGATCCTCCTCCTCTATCTTCACACCCATAGACGCCAACTGAGCAACACTCATATTAAATGAGTTCAGATGGTCTGCAAAAGATGCTCCTTCTTCCATTTTCAAGGAGTACAGCTTCTTCCTCGGGAATAAATTATTTACCAGAGAATTTCCTTGATAAATTTCACCAAGCTTCTTCCATAATGAAGCTACAGACTTCTTCTCATGAACATTTAGGAGTACAGAATTGACCAGACAAAGTCTTATCAAGCCTCTAGATTTTCTATTTGCAAGATCCCAATCTTCTTGTTTCATATTTTCTAGCATAGTTCTAGACACAAAAATCCAGAGGTCTCTATCCACAATCAAGTCTTCCATTTTGAGTTTCCACAACTCAAAGTTGCCACCATTGAATTTTTCAATTTTTACTCTTCTTGATGTACTCGCCATCTCAAATAGAACTTGGTTCTAACCTTGCAAGACTCCCACTGGAACAGTTTTAGCACAAAAAACTAGCCCTACTAACAAGGATGATGCAACTGGCCAAGCTCTGATACCACTTGAAAGGAAAAGTAGAGTTGTGGAATACACTTTCCTAACACTAATACATCAAAGGAGAAGTGCAAAAACCTTCTTTTTTTTCTTGCAACTTTCATACACTTAAGATGCACATGTACAAGATAACAAGAGTAACAGAAATAAACATACAAATAGAGAAGACACCAAATTTACATGGGAAAACCCTTTTGGGAAAAAACCCACCACACCAAGAGAAATCACTTTGTATTACAGTAAAAAATTTACACACAAAGTTAACAAACCGAGCTCTCAGAATTCTCTCTGTTACAGTGCTATTACAACATACATAGAATTCAGACTCACTGCCACCCTTTAGTGACTATTATAGATCATTCAATTGTTACAAGTCTTACATTCATAATACAATCAAATGACCAATCAGATGTATTAATTATACACCTTCTCACTGTCAGACCAATTCGATCACTTCCTATCCAAGTCACCCTACAATCATGCATCGGGTCATCCTACATTTAATTCTGCTTCCTATAATCGGATTATGTCAATTGTCGAATCGAGCTTTGTAGTTAATGCTTTCACCTCTTCAAGCAACCAGCTAATCAATTGTTGATTTACAACAGTGATGTAAAATCAACAAGTATTATCACACCACGTGTCATAATGCTACTTGTCCATCGCTTTGATCATCAAGTCAGAGCTTCCAGCCAAGCATAAAGCTTCATTTACCATGCCACCGCATGCTAGTCAATCGATCCTCTCGGTAGTGTGATGTACCGCACTACCACCCAGCTCAGACATAGCCTTCATGGTCTGGCAGTACACACACCACACCATCATGACTGAGCAACGAGACCACCGTGGTATGGTGGTAGGCTCTTAACCACTTGTCCACCACCTTCACTGTGCCATCGTCGAGGTTAGATCAACCCTCCTCGGTATGGAGGTAATAGTCAACACTGACCATCACGGCTTACCACGCCACTGTGCCATGGCCACAAGACCTCCACGATAAGGAGGTAGGAGTCTATCTTCCTGACCATCGCCTTTCACTGTGCATCCACACCATCTTTGAGTAATCAAGTCTTTCTTAGAGGTACAAGCCAAAAGTTGAGGCACCTGTTCCCAACATTTCGCACTCCAAGCTCACCTACAACTTGGTTTCAGCTCTTGTGAATGGAAAATATCAACTTATTTTGTGTATTTTAACATCGACATGCATTTACTCTTGACTCATAAATTCACACAATTCAAATATTTGTATCGAGCTCAATTTTATGTTTTTATGTTGACTGATGTGATTGGTGTGCTTTAAATGACCCAACAACTGATTTACCACACTACCTCATGTCACTTTTCACCCCCTTGCATTATTGCGATGTCTTCCTAGTGTTCTTCTTTAGTATACCACTCTACTGTAGATCATATTCTATCTCCCCGCAGTATCGTGGTATGTCTTCAACATCCTTTCTTAATGTACCGCTCTACCATGGGCTGAGTCTTGACCCTCTGAGGTATAGCGGTAAAGTATGGATATTAACTCTGGCTCCTCTTACCGCCTTACCATGAGCTACTTGGTGATGGAACGTGGTACTACGGTAAGGCATGAGTGTTGTAAGGGATGGCCAATGTGGTAGTGGTAACATAGTAAAGGGTAAAAATAGCTTTATGAATGGTAGTAGTGATGTTTATTATGAAAATGAGAGGGGGAATTTTAGATTTTAAAAAGCTAAAACACTTAGAATTTTTTATGAAAATTTGGGTTCCAACACAACCTATATCTCTACTCTCTTCCTCTTTCCCCATTAACCATCCTATCCCATCCTCAATTGTTTTTCCTTTATCCAACAAAGATGTACTCACAACAAATGGTGGGAGAATGATTAAGAAAAATGGAAAAACCTTCTAGTCCCCCTTTCCATTCTAAGGTTTGGTTATTTTTCCAAATGGAAACTATTTGAGATGAGGGCTTTTGGAAAATAGCACAAGATGTAAGGTGAGCTAAATTTTTATTTTTTAAATAAAATTTAAGTTTAGTACTAGTTAAAATTCACTTGAGTATTTATTTATTAAACATTCAAATTCAATTATTTTCCCATAGTATTCAATATGATTAGATCTTATCCACGCAAATTTTATAAGTGCAATTACAAATATCAATTGATTCACCATTGATATTACATAATTCCTTCTTATTTTAGGATCATATCACCAATCTTTATTTTTCATTATTGGTTTCATCTCTAAGTCTTTAATCTAATGGTTCTCATTAATTTTTGGGAAGTAAAAGGTACTTGACCTTCAAAAATTTCATTGACCCTAGAGTTCCTTTTGGACCATTCAACATTTTAAAATGTAAGTATCTTTTACCTCATAGAAAGGAATGAGAACTATTAGATTATGCATGAATTTATATCTTTGATTAGGTCTATTATAAAGTATCTTATTTCCATTACATCAATTTAAAATGTCTAGTTTGTGTGAGCTCCAATACTACCACATCAACCCATGAAATAGAGCACTATCCATATAAGCCCCACATATTACACTCTCTTTGTCCCACAAGGGACTACTATACCCTTGATCCCCACAAGGGGTGGTAACCTAGATAATCCAACCAATGGCTACCACCCTAGAGCCCTTACTTAAGCATTATTGAAAATATAAAATAATAAATGAGGGGATTGTGTTGACCAATTACATGTATATTGATGTACCCACAATATTTTTTTTATAGTAAGCCAACTTAATAACTTATTTTTCATAGGAAGTTTCTTTGAAATGAAAGATTTGTCATGTTAATTAATGTGCTCACAAATTAATTTCTAATATTCACTAAAATTTTATAAAAAATTATAATGACATGCACTAATTTTCCACTAAAATTAATAAATAAAAAATAATAAGATTTGTTAATAAAAATTACTGTTTTTTCAAAAAAATAAAGATTTTCCAATGAAATTAATATTTTTTCCAAAAAGAAAAGAATTTCTAGAATTTTAAAAATAAATTAGGGCCCTTTCATAAATCTATTACTTATATTTTCCTTCGTGTGATCACTCCTCTTTTCTTTCCCCCTCTTCATTCATGTTGATAAATATGGTAAACTAATATAGTGAAAGCATATGTAAATAGTGAATAAATTTAGTATATTGATTAAAGTAATATTTGATTAGAGGTAACCTTCATAGTAACCTTGAATAGATGCTTTGAGCTGCGCGTGCTAGGATTTTTGACCCTAGCCGCACACTGTTTCCTATTTGCATGAAGTTTTTTTGAGGGGGATTTTGCAATCACGGGGGAGTGAAGTTTTTCAGTTGTCTAAAGAGGGGAGTAGTGGTCTTTCTGGCCGTTTCTATAGGCTTCGCAGTCTGTACTTGCGGGTAGATGTAGAGGAAGAAACAAAGGTGAGAAAAATAACATGAGAGGAAGAAGACGGAGAGGAAGAAGATGTAGACAAAGGTAAGGAAGATAAAGCATCAAAAATACCTGGTGGTGGTAGGTTGCAGATCATCCTTCTATGCGGGTGTTGGTGAAGAGGAGGGAGTAGAAGATGAAGGGGATGGAGAGGAAAATGATGCTCTTGTGAGGGCTCTATAGAGGTCGATGGGGATTCCACAAAATCCTACTTCATTGGGTTTGGTTTCTTCCAGTAGTATGGGTGTTGGCGATGGTGATGTCAAGCTAATCCTAATTTTGTCTCATTGAAGGAAGATATTTGGGTGTGAGAATGGGATGTGGAAGATGATTTTTCCTCTAATTTTGTTGCTTTACAATCAAAGATGGCTCTATCCCTTGTAAAGGAAATTTGTTGATCACTTCCAAAGACTGAGAGGAGGGGTGAATCAGCCTTATCAAAACTTAATACCTTTTAGCACAAGACAACCTTCTTTACCAGATCAAGAAACCTTTAAATAAAATAGTAACAAAGAATGATATAGGAGTTTGAACTCTGAACAACTTCAACACTTCTTGAACAATGAAAGATATAGCAATTCTACTTCTAATCAGATCAACAACAACTAGAAATAGAGAACACACACATGCATAAGGAGAACACTAGATGTATGTGGAAAATCAAATGAGGGAAAAACCACAGTGAGAGTTAACTCATAATATAAGGATCACTACCAAAAAGACTTGCAAGAAGGCTCACTACCTTAGAGAAAGATATAGAGGACTTGCTAAACTGAAGACAATATGACTTCAAGAGCAAGAGATAGACACACATGATGAGATTCACTATCTTAGAGCAAGATATAATATGATTTAGAGATAATTGCAATGATTGCCAAAGCAACCCCTATTGAATAAGGAGTTATAACACAATTGATGTTTCCTTTCACACACTTTAACGCTATCACTATTGGATATTCAATACAATTAACACACACACTTCTTTTCTCTTGTACACTTCTCAACTATTTTGCATAAAAAATGATCTTGCATAATTTATATCCACCGTAATACTTCAAAACTTCAATTAGGTCGGCCAAGAAAAGGATAAACAATAAAGTCAACTAGCCGGCCCCCAAAACATAATGCAATCTTATCCAAAAGATAGGGAGGACAAAAAATACTCTTAGCAATTCTTTCAATGTGATCCAAACCCATTTAGATAGAGGTACACATCAACCTAGGTCAACATCAAGGAAACGTATGAATGAACCGTTGAAGCACATAACCAGTCGACCCATAAACATACTCCTTATTGAATTAACATGATGTGGTCCCAAGAAGGATAGGTCAAGACCCAAGACTATCATAAAAAATATTCTATTGCTAGCATAGGCCCTCAAGCACCTGACACAAGCAAAGGAACAAGCCTAGGTATCGGCCAAATATCCAAAAATATCCTTGAAAGCCAACTCAAGATACAATGCAACACCAAAGCGTCCAATTAGGAGCATGTGGATCACATGGGGATTGCATTGAACATAAAACAACACTTTCATACACTTCTTCCATATTTTCATGCCACTAACAACCATTGAAGATCAAACAGGAACAAAAAATTGTATTCCAGAAACATAAAATGCTTAATCATGAGATATAACATTAACATATCAACTTATAGACCACTTCAACACATGAGATTGGAGTTGAGACACTACACATATGTTGAGAGGATATTATCCAAGCTATAGGAGTAGAGACATCAATGTAGAGAAATGTCGAGCATTTCTTGGACTAGTCTGGACAACCAACAAAATTACCAACCTTTTGCAACTCACATAGATCTCCTTAGAAACACAGGTGATCTAAAAAGATAAAAGTGCAATATCCACAAAAAATTAAAATTTAATACCAAATTGTAAGACCAAAGTATCAACAATAGAGGAATGTGGAGTATTCTCCCAAATAGAGTTCATTGCATCTTCTTGAACCAAAAACACTTAAGGAACTTGCAGAGGCCAAATCTTCCTTCCAACAACACATAATTCATCAAGAACACCAGGAGAGAGGATAAGACATATTGTAGACCTTCACCAACATCTCTCCACTACAAATCATGCTTCTAATAATCATCTTAATGATTCTAATACTTATCTAAATATAGTATTATGAAATCAACTCTACTAACAATAATAATGCATTATATGAACTTTAGTAACTCTTCTTTCATAAGGCATGACACCCAACCAATGTTATCCCAAACTAAATAGAGTAATGACAACCAATAGAAAATACTAGCAAAGGAACTTGTTAGACTCTTAAATGAAAACAAAGTTAAGCAATCCAATCACACTATTGATCCTACAGCATCTGACCATTTGTCACCATCATGTCCTCCATTTCCTACCAATGCCGAAAAATATCTTTCTATTGAAACTCCATTATTGTCCTATCAAAATATTGGGTCTATCAAAGAAAATCATATCCTTGTCCAAAATCAAATTCCATTGCCTAAACTTAAGGATACATGTCAAAAACAAAGTCGAAAGCATGACATCATAGCTTCACCTTCATATCAAGGTCAAAGCAGTCCATCTCATGACCCCATCCTTAAGTCCATCCAAGAGATCCTTCTAGC
Organism: Sequoiadendron giganteum; assembly: GCA_007115665.2. NCBI lineage: Eukaryota > Viridiplantae > Streptophyta > Pinopsida > Cupressales > Cupressaceae > Sequoiadendron > Sequoiadendron giganteum. The sequence continues at coordinate 93,094,492 of VCHN02000014.1, forward strand.
TAATCATGGCATCCAAAATACACCTATCCTTGATCAAGATTTTGTTCTCAATCATGTAATCCAAAGGGCACCTATTTTTGACCAAGATCCTACCCTTGAACATGAAATCCAAAATGATCCTCTCATCGACCTTTATGCCATTCATGACCAAACATTTGAAGATGATCCCATCCAAACACAAAACACCTCCATTTCCCAAAATGAGACACTTGCCTCCTTTGGACACATGGATAATCAAATGAGTGATATGGATAACATCAAACAAGAGTATAAAGCAACTACTATTGATCAAGGCAAAGGAGAACACAAAGAAGCTACTATGGATCAAGACAAAGAAGAAGATACAAAATATACCACAAATTAAATCGATATCCCAAATGATCAAGAAGAAACAAGCATGATGAATCCAAAACATCCTATCAACTAGGAGCATCCACCTTTGTCAAAGCAGGATTTCTTGCAGATGAGGAGATTCCAAGAAGCAATTTCCACATACAGAATGATGGATTTGCATCTTGCTTTCAAAACAACAAATACCCAATCATAAACAAAATCTGTCAAAGCATGTAGTATCAAGGAAAATAACTAGGCCTACATGATCAAGGCATTATAGAACCAATACAATTTTATGCAAATCCTAGCCATCAAGGTCTTTGTTATTCTTCAATCAGAGAATCAAATGATGTTAGTGGTACCTCCTTGATATTGGGGGCAACTTTTTCTGATATAAACATCAAAATGGGGGCCATGAGTAGTCCTTGTCATTGAGTTGCTAACAACACTCCTTCCATCCACACCATAAACTATCATTCCAACATAAATAAACCTTCTATTTGGAACCAACAAAAATAAAATTGTTACAAATCCAAAGTTCAAAATCAAATGTCAAAGACCATTGAATCAAACAAAAATACAAGTGGACAAATGAAGTTAAAATGGATCCCAAAGAAAAATGGATCAAGAAAATAAAATATTTCAAATTCAAAAGTTAATCAAAATATGGAGCCACAAGAAAAGAGGACTCCCACATATAGTAAATTTCCACCTCCTTTAAAATGGTCATCAAGAAAGGCATATAAAAATGTTGGTTCCAAACACTATCCTAATCAAAATTCCAAACTCCATCATCCACCATCCCAAGTTTAGAAAATAAAAATTGCTACATCCAAACCACCAAATAGTCCATCCACACCTACCATCATCCATCATAATCATACATCTCGCCTAAAGTCTAAAAGTCCTACTTCACAAATCCATCGCATCTTGGTAGAAACCCTTTATCATAAGGACTCCCATGGTACTCTATCACGATGTACATATTCTGATAAGGCCAACACTAGTATCATAGAGGATCATAATGACATTGATTAGTTGTATGCAAGTGCTATGATCCTGACAAGACAATTACTCCATAAAGGTCACTATTGGCATATCATGACACCAGTATCTACATCAACACCATCAAAAGATTTAGAACAATCAACAGTCATCCAAAACATAAAATCGATATAAAAAGTAAAAAAAAATGTCACCTTGATGAAAACCTGGCAAATAGGCATCTTGTCTGACATCATCAAAAGGGAAAAAAAAAGAAAAAAAAAATAGTAAAGAGAAAAAATTTGTCCAATAGTGAAAACTATTTTTATGGCACTTTGGATAAGTACCATGATGAAAAATTGGAAAACAGGCATCATGTGTAAGAGCAATTATCTATGTGGATCATTACACTTGGGGGCAAGTTGTCTCATCTTCCATGCCTTTCTCATGAAACTTCCACCTATCCATGTAAGCCCTATCATTTCCATCCATTCTCCCACCTACCTTGATCTTGATAAGAAATAGGGTACAAACATAAATCATGCTTTGGGAAAATTATTGACATGTCTATCCTTGGTCATACACTACCCATAAAATATCATGTCATTTCCTTCATAAAATTTATCCAAACCCATGTCTCAGAGAAAATAAATTATTCCTATGCGACATAGTCCCTGGAGATCATATACTAATTCTATCAGCCAATAATCCTCATGTCTCTTATCCTTTTCCAAAATCAATCCATTATATTTTATACCTATTGCTAGACCTAGTTTCCCTTGTCATTGGTTTAAGGATTATAATCCACTTATCCAAGTTACCTCCATAATCCCATCTAGTTCTAAGGTTAGTCATTTCAAATGCAACAAGCCTAATCCATACAATCTTGCTATGAACTCTAGCTCGTCATCCAAAACATTCATTAGCTTTGTTCCCAACCTTGCTGCAAACCTTGATCCTTTAGTTACATTATCATCCATAAGATATGTATTTCTCATTCCTCATGTTGTTTTGGGATGCGTCCTTCCCATATCAAACAACATCGTCATCACCATCACCTATCAATTGGTTTTCAGCTTGACTAGGGGCAGGATCATGTTCATCCTTGGGTCCTTGTGCATGCCTTTTTGGTTGATTGTGGGTATCTTTCACATGCATTTTCCATGATCCTTATAGTTATCATCCATAATAAACTGTCATCCTTTCCATGGATTGAAGACCACCAACATTTAGCATCCTTTTCTTTCATATCCATCTATTGCATTCGTCGCTTGCCTTCGTACATAGTAAATTGGTCCTATACTTGACTGGGGGCAATTCTTTGACTTGCATCTTCATGGAAAATAATACATGGTATCAACCCTTTAAAACCTTCAAAATCCATAAAAATCATAAAATGTCTTGAAAAAATCCAAAAAAATCATAAAATGTCTTAAAAAAAATCCAAAAAAATCAAAATATTTTCAAAATCCAAAAAATCAAAACATTTCAAAATCAAAAAAAATCAAAACATTTCAAAATCCAAAACATATAAACATTTCAAAATCCAAAAAAATTAAAACATTTCAAAATCCAAAAAAATCTAAACATTTCAAAATAAAAATAAAATAAAATAAATCAAAAATCAAAACTCCCAAAAAAATAGTCTAAATCTAGGTCTCTACGTCTGAATTAGTTTTGTTAGAGTGGTCAAACTACGTTGCCTTTGTGTGTTTTCTACATAGGAAAGGCTCATCTTAAATGATCCCCTGAGGCATTATGTCAGTCCCTTTAGGTTGTCCAAATAAAATCATGACCCAGTATTTTGTCAAATAAGACAAAGTCAAGTCATGTCGAACTATGAGGTCTTTGTGCACTGGTATGTAGGAAAGGCCATCTATTGATGAGCCCCCGAGGTCCCCTAGGTCAAGTCCTTTAGGGTTCATCGAGTTGGGTCATGTCCTTGGTCCAGAAGCAATCACCATTCAAACTACATCAAGAAACAACAAACAAATTAAATCTTTCATCAGTCAATTATCTTATTGAATCAACTCAATTAGGTCACTAGTCTTATATTAGAATGGGGCATTATGTCATTTGTCTCATTCGATCTTATCTCTTGTCTTTTATCAGGATATTTCCTTCCTAGGATTAGACTTTCTCAACCTTGTCATTCACCTTAAGCAAGATGTGTCCTTGCAGTTAGGTGTCATGTCAACACTTGTCACTTGGACAACTTTATCAAATGTGTCTTCTACCTCAAATAGGATATGTCCTTCCTATGATTGGGTATCCTCACATCGCTTGGTCATATTCATCAATCTTTGTCAAACAATCAAACAATCTTGTCAACTTTGTCAATCAATCTTTCCTTAATCAGGATGTGTCCTTCCTGAAACTGGGCATTATCATTATCAATCAACTTTGTCACACCACTCAATCTTATCAACTTGGTCAATCTATCTTGCCTTCATTAGGATGTGTCCTTCTTGAGGCTAGGCATCATCAATCAAATCATTTTATCAATCCTTATCAACCTATCAATCAACTTAGACATCTTGGTCAACCTAATCAACCGATCAAACAATCATCATTGTCATTGGAAAACACTATCTTGGCAAACACTTTGTTGTTTTGTATTTTCTTATCTTTTCGATTCGTTTGGGGTCATGTTACTAGTCTTGTCAAGGATGTCCTATCAATGTATTTAGAGGGACAATGATGGATCATGGCCTCTTTTCTTTGTTTGTTGTATGTGGTTTGTCTTGGCAAAAAGACGGGACAATCGGGTTCCTAGTATGAGCTAGGGCATTCCTTGTCTTTTTGATTGTTTGTCTCTCCCAAATGGTCACCTTGCACAACTTGGTTTATGTCATACCATGGTGTTTGTGGTCCATTTGTGACATTTTTGACGCCCAATGATGATAAATATAAAAATATAAGCATGAAAGCTGGTTCCCTTATCATTTCCTATCTATCTTCTTTCCCTATTTCACACTAACATCCCATCTCCCTTGTTTTTTCCATGCTAACATCCATCTCCTTCATGCTAAAATTTCTTCTATCCTTCATCCTCTAGTCTTATCTTCCATTTTGAGAGCACATTCGTATTTTTTGAACCCACATGTCCTCTCGAGGGGGCATACCACAACCCTCTTGGTCATCCTTCCCCTTTCTCTTTACATTGGGACATATTTCATAATTAAATTTCTTTGACATAAGGCGATAAACTGTGTTATGTCAAAGAGGGGTAAAATGTAGACACTAAAAAAATGTCCTAAAGTATATGAGCAACATTTTTCCTTAGTTGTCATCCTCTAATAATTAAATAATTTTAATTATTTAATTATTCCTGATCATATTCCTTTATTAAATAAATAATTATTTAATTATTTAATTAATTCACTTTCTAATCTCTATTCTATCTTGATCAATTAAAATAAATTAATTGCATCACTAATACCCCTTTCTTCAATAATTAAAAAAATTATTATTTATTTAATTATTTATCTTTCATCACCTGTCTATAGTCAGATAATAATAATTATTTGATCTTTTATTCTTCTATAATTAAATAATTGATGAAATTATTTATTTATGTGTCATTCTTCTCCTTTAAATAATTGATCCAAATCAATTATCCATATTTAATTTCTATCTCCTCCTTTAATTAAATTTATGAATTTAATTAAATCTCCTTTTTCATTTCCTCCAAATAAATAATCTAAAATAAATTATTTATTTGCCACTTGTCATCCTCCTCCATTTTCGAATAAATAATTTAAAATAAATTATTTATCCCTCCATTTTGGTCAAAGATCCCCTGTCATTATTTCATGTCATAACCTACATGTCCTACATGTTTGTCATAGTCATCGGGTGTCATAGCCATCGGTGTCATATCTTTTCCATGCATGGCATATTCTGGTTACATCAATTTTCAACCATAGATCTTGGCCTTTCGTAACCTCCCTCTCATGAATCCTCATCCGTTGATCTTAGAATATTTCTAGAAGATCAATCTCATCCATCTATTTGAATGGTTGTCTATAAAAGAAACCTTTCTCCTCCATTTTTGATTTAACAACTAATTGTCTCGAAATTGCTACTTACAATTTTGCAGGTATTCGCACATGTGATGCAACAAATCTGAGGGCAAAGATTGCAAAAAGTTGAAATAGGAAAGCAAGAGAAGTGATTCAAGATTCAACCATGGGGAGTATTATGACTTAATGTTTTTATTTTTCTTATGCTTTCATTGTTTTCTCTTGTTTGGATGAGGTTAATAGCTTAGAAGTGTTGGCCATCACTTAGTCTACACTATTTTATTTTCCCCATCTTATAGGACCTGATAAATTTGGTATGGTTGAGTGGGAAGCCCATTCCGAGGCATGAATTCCCCATAGCCACTTGCATGTGTGTGAGTGCATGCCATCCATTAGTGCATGTTTCTCACCTTCTTGGACTTCTTACCTAGTGGACAGCCAAAAGTTTTGTCACCTCAAAGTGAGTATGCATTTTTGGACAAATATCCTAGATCTGATCCACAATGTGTTGGACAAACGATTGAAGCTTGATCCAATTTTTTTCTTATTTGTACCTCTCTTCCTTCTAGTTCTTTCAATTGCATGATCGTGTATCTTATTTTGCTACAATTGATTCACCTTGTGTGTGTCCTCTTGCACTTATGTTGGTTTGACTTGGGATCTTGGATCCTGGGGGCTTGACCACCTCCTTTGATCTTTGTCATCCTTTGTCGTCCACATTGGTACAATTGGACCCCTTTTGAATGTCTACTTTAGTGTTAGTTTGAAGCAAGTTCATCCTCACTAAACTGGGGGATAAATGTGTCACAAAAGAATGTATCCTTAGACAATTTTACGCTCATTTGGGTCATTCTTGTAGATTTTGGCCTAGTTTTTCCTAGATTTACTGATGTCATGTGGTCAACACATTCACATTAGGTCTTGGACCCTGGTAAATCAAAGAACTTTATGATGTCTTGTAAAAGTGTTGTGAAGTGTTGTAACACACTTTCACACTTTTCTAGGACCTTTCTAATATGTTTCACTAAAACAACCTCTTTTTATCATTTACCAAGTCTTATTTCAAAGTGTTGTAAGGATTTGTGACAAACTCTCCCACTTTTATAGGCTTTTCATCAACAATTACACCTTTCTTATGCCTTAAATGGTCCCATTTTACACTTGTAGGCTTTATTTAAGTGTCTTTTTGAGAATAAGCCCAATAAACGTCATTTAATACATCTTACTTCTCGACACCCACTTAAAATTCCTAAGTGGGACCAAGTCACCACTTGGGGTGACTTGGTCCCATTTGACTCAAAAATCAAAATAAGTTTGAAATTCTAATAGGTTTTTATTTTTTAAGACCTAAGGTCGGCATGTGATGTGGTATTTTTGGGAATTAGGGCATAATTGTGTATAAATATGAGGTTTTCTACTCATTTTCACCCCTAAGACCTAGAAGACCTTCTTTTCTATCCTCTTCATTCATCATTCTTCTCAAGAAAGATACGGTTTTGGTATTCTAAGTCATCAAGAAGCATTCAAGGGAAGATCCTTCATCTATTGTTGTAGAAGTTCAAGATCTATCATCATGGCAAGTTTCTAGTTCCATTGTTTCATATTTCATGCTTCATTATCTTATTTCATCATTTTGGTTTAATTACCTAAAAGGGGTTTGACTTAAGCAAACCCCCATGCCCTAGCATCCAACATTTCTCTTTTTTTCCTTGTGTTTTTGTAGATTTAGGTATCTTGAAGGCTTGGAGATCATTGAAGACTAGGTTACAAACTTGTTGAAGACATATCCTTGTTGGTTAAGCCAAAATATCCACAAAAAGTCACTTACAGTGTCAAAAAGTAGTGTTTCAGATCCGGATACCTAGAGGAGTAGAAAGTGTAGACTGAGAGCTTTCGTTTCCACTTTCAGATTTTTAGAGAAGCCAAAGTGGACTAAGTCATCATTAGTGGTGAATTAGTCCCACTGCACATGTTTTTCAGAGATTTATGTAGATTTGGATACCCATTTGGCTGAAATGGGCTTCGATGCAGTTTTCCAGATCTGGGACTAGGTCACCCAACTTGGTGGAAGTGTCTCAGTAAGTCAAAATTCCAAAATCAGCAACATTTCTAGTGTCCATTCCAGTCTGCAACACATTTGTAGGTGCACACCTTCCATTTCCCAACTTTAAGTTTAGTTTGGTTTGCATTTATAGGTCATTTAACATATGTTTTCATATCACATTGCATATTCAAGCATTCTATGTTTTCCAAGTTTACACTTGGTGGTGAACCCCTTCTATCCATTTTCATCCCCAAAAAATCTCCCTTTGACAGATTTCAATCTCCTTTGCATTGATATCTCAAGGGTTTGTTCCTGAAGGAATTGTAGATCTTTGTCCCTCCCCCTTTAGGTGCAAAAACCTAAAGGTGAAGGAAGGCAACAAAAATTTGTGGTTCACTCCCCAACCTAGAATTCATCATGATTCACCATAGACAACCATGATCAACTGTTCAAAATGATAGATCCTAATGAAAGTGGGCTTGAAGACGTACAAAAAACCTTTGATGCTGCTCCAAGACTTCAACTTTGCTTTCTTTTAAAACTTGAATGCTCTTGTGAAAGAATGTTTGAAGACTTTGAATGCTTGGATCTTAAAAATGCTCTTAGAAAATGCTTTCTTAGATGAGATAATGACTTATAAGCTTACTTATATAGGCATTTACACCTAATTTACTGTTATTTAGATCTCAAAAGTAGACATTGACCAAAAAATTGAATTAAAAAGGTGAATTTCTCACTCAAACCCTAAAAAATCCCCAATGGGACTCATACTCCACCTCTGGCATATGGGTCCCACCTAGGGGGACTCATATGCCCAAGGTGGTGTATGAGTCCCACCCTAGATTTTTGGGTTGGGTTGTTAGAAATTTAAGTGCTTTTGATGATTTTGTCATGTTTTTAGTTGAAATAAGTCTCAAGATCCAAAATAAAGGGTCTTAGGGGCCTATTAATGATGACTTAAAGGGGGATTTAATGCCAGGATGCTAAAATAGGTGCAAATGAAGTGTGAAATTGCACTATTTTCAAGAGCGTACAATTTTCTACACTACACATATATGGGTTGTTAGCATTAGATTCTAAGTCAAATACTCTTGTTTTGTTTAACCATTCTAAAATAGCCAAGAGAAGGGGAACTCCCTAATCCATACAAGTGTGAAGCACTTTATAAGACCCTTCTATAGGTTTGTAGATTTTGGTAAGGAATTTGTATATGCTCTTTATTCAGAAAGCACATGGTACTTTATCTTTGGAGATGATTTTTTGGGTAGATCATGTGGTGCCCTTCACACTAATTTCAGTAAGGGCCACCATGTAGTATATGTTAATAGTGGAAAAATATCTTTATTCTCCCCATAAAGTATTTAAATTATTCTACATTTCAAGCATTTCTAGACAAGACTAATGAAGAGTATGAATTTGATCATTAAATGAGAGTAACCATTCCTTATAACGAATTTATTTTCTAGTATTTGAAATCCATGTTAGAGAAAAGGGATCTAAACATATGGAGCTAGATGAAATCATTGGTTTCTATTCTTTCAAAGAGAGAAACCTCATAATGTAGACATTACCATTATACTTTTCGAAGTGTAAACCTCCTCCTAATAAAATTACTTTTTTCAACTAATATTGATTAGGTCTTATGGCACACCAATTTTCCACAAGCTAGTTGAACTCAAAAAAGTTCCAATAAGGCACCAAAGACATGTTGTACACAAATATTTTTCTAGAAGTCCAATTAAGTATATACGAGTAGGATTATGCACACATGTATATTAAATAATGTAGAAAATTAATGGATTATTCTCTTTTTAGTGTCTCTCATGATGTAATCATACTTATAAAATATGATCTTTTTATTTTTACAAATGACCTTAGAAATTGTGAGATTTTTTAAAGTATGATCTAAATTTATATTTATTTGATATATGGCCATTTAATTCTAGCCTACAATGTGTTTCAAAGGACTCCAATTGAGGATTTTGTAATCAAATTAGTGTATATGGTCATTCTTCACATTGGCCTTGTTTGTTTCATTCTTATTCAAAGTATTTGTTGATAGATGAGACAACTAATACGTTTCACTTATTCGATTCAAAGCCACACAATTGTAGTCATATTTTTGGATAAATATAAGTGAATAGATCAAATAAAAAATTCTTTTATTTTAGGGTGATCCCACAATACTGGTTTACAATTTTTGGCCAAATTGGACATTGAACTGAATTTTTAAACTAAATCTTCACTTGCAGGCACATACAACGGATAAACCATGAGGAATTTGAAGATGATGCAAACTAATTATATGTTTTTTCATAAATTTTGGAATCATATTGCACTTAGAACTTTTTCCATCTCCTTTGAAAACTATTTTTTAACAGTAAACACCATTTTTAAAGAGTGATGTTATTGGCTAACACACAACTTTTTTTCTATGAAGGATAAAATTCTATTTTTTTCAAATTTAGATTCATACCTACGATATCTAGTGCATGGAATCAGTTTCATAGCGTTTCATTGAATATCTTTTTCTTAATTAAGTTTCAAAGTCAAACCAGTTATAATGATTTATTGGCTAAAACATAACTTTTTTTGTATGTATCGAAATTAAATTTATTTTTTTGTTGGACTAAGGACATCAATATTTAGTGCATAGATATTTTTTAATTTTTTTTTATAATATCTTATTTTTCCACATGTGAAGAATAAAGAGCTTGATTTTCGGTGAAAACCTAGATTCACAACAAATAAAAAATAAATATAATAATCAAATCAAATTTATTTAAAATTATACTTTTTTGGAAGCTTATAATAAGGACTACATACTTACAAAAAGTAAATTTTAAATGAATTAATTTGATCCCCCAAAAGGTAAATCAAAAGTGGTTTTTTATCAACATTTTGATAGGCATAAATAAGACTTCATTATAGGTATGGCTTAAAACTAGCGGGGTTTCGTGAATATTTTGCCTAGACCTGCTCAAACATGAACAAACAAACAATCATTAGTCAATGAACGAGTGTAAACAAGCATTCCCTATGAGATTCTTTGAACATATGAATAATGAAAACAAAGCAAAATACCAAGTAAATCACAATAAGAACACTATTCTAATGCCCAAACCAGCATCCCATAGGGGGATTGGTGTTGCTTTTGTGTGGAAAGAAGACCTGTCCCAATCCCTTGATAAGATCCTAGATGAAATGTGTAATTTTTGATGCAAAATGTTAATAACCTATCTATGATTGAGGAATTCTATGCCTATAGTAATCTAGCTTGTGGATGATATTGTGGATAATAACCTTGCATGAGAATCTAGATCATCTTTCAATAGAGAAGGCCTCTATTTATAAGGAAGAAGGGTTGAAGAGTGAAGAATGGAGAGAATGTGGGGTTAATAAAAAGAACCAATAGCATTGTGCCACTTTTCATCATGCTAATGAATCTTGGAGGATATGTGCTCATACATGTGTGAGCACATCCGATTAGATGGGATGTGTAAGAGGAATGAATGCCAAGAGGTGGCTTGTGTAAGAGGAAGTGTAAGAGCCTTTAATGCCAAGGTGGCTCAAAGGAGAGGACATGTAAAAGTAATCAATGCCAAGGTGGCTCAAAAAAGAGGACAAAAGTCCTTTGGGAGGGAAAAGTCAAGTGGGTGGATATTCAAAGAATATGTCATTTTGAATGAAAATAGGGTAATTAGTAAATCAAATATATTGATTTACATGTGCAACTTGTTTAGTTTGATGAAGGTTGACTTACCCTAGGGTGGAGTTAAAAGCTAGAGGAATGGGGGATTAGTGTTAGAAGTTAATTAATTTAGGATTAATTAACTTAGGTGAAATTAGTTGATTTATGACATTTGAAATAAATATTTGGATTTATTTAAATCAAATGAGAGGATGTTAGAACTTTAGATTTTTAATTAAATAAATTGATTTATTTAATTAAAGGAAGAACATTAGGATTTTAATTAAATATACTAGTTTATTTAATTGAAGGAAGAAAATTAGGATTGGAGATGATGAAATGATCTGATAAAATTCATTATCTGATTTAAGAAGGAAATTAAATGAATTCAATTAATTAAATATAGATTATTCAATTAATTGGTTAGTGTGGAAGTGATTAAGGAAGAATCAGTGTTAGTTAATCAGAATCAAGTGCATGATATCAATCAGGATATTGAGTGTCTATAGGTTCTATCCAAGGGGGTTTGATCTAAGGTGGTTTGACCAAACCCTCTTCAATTAAAATCTTTTAAATGGAACTTTTCAAGGATTAAATCATTATATTTTCTAAAAATATGTGATTTCAACAAAAATCAGCATCTACCAAAAGTGTAAACCACTGTTGTGGGATCACCCTTTAAAATTAGATAACCCTAAATCATATTGAAATTCTAAAAATGACACATAGTTTTGAGTATGTATGCTAAAGTAATGACCTATAGAAGTTGAGAAATAAAGTGGTAGAATTAAGAGTTCATCATAGTATTCTTTATGATTAATCATCAATTTTATAAAAAATATATATATTATACATACTCACAAAAAAGTGGGTGGAACTACAATTTACCAATTGAACATAAATTTGATAAAAGGGTGAATGTGTTTGTACATAGGCTAAGACTTGGAAAATGAACTTTTTTCAAAACTTCATTGTTTGTTTTGGACACTATTCTTTGATTTAAATTGGTAGGAAAATCAATATATTTCTTAGTTACACCCTCTAGATGCCTAAGATATGGGAGGACATTGATGATGGTGATATGTATAGATTATGGAACTGTATGATGCAAGTTTATATGCATTTATTTCACATATGGATGGATGTAACACTTTATTAGCTCTTTAGCGTAGGTGGTTCTATGGTTTTGGTGTTGTGAGGAGCTATTATTAAGCCATTATAATTTTTCTTGTAAAGCCAAGATTGTACTTAATATACATAACAATTGACAACTAGAGGCATAAAAAGGCTGTTACTAAATATTCTTGAAGTTTTCTTCCTAAACCAAATTTTGTCCAATAGTATTTATGTGTTGCAGTGTGTGAATGTGGGTTTAAGATTTTTTATTTCTTAGATCTCTCTTTTCTTAGACTTTTTACTTAAAACAACTCCACCACAAGATGTGTTCTATGAGAGCTTTCATCAAGGATTTACAAAATCTCTTTACTTGTCAAGAACTCTTTTATTGGACCTGTCAATTAAATGATTAAGCCAATTGTCTTACAATTATCCCTACCCACAAGAACACCAAATCAAATGTGAGTCATTTATCCTTTTGTATTTTTTCTCTTTATTTAAGAGTTCAAAGTGAAAGCTACATTAATGATTACTTGTTTATTGGTGAAGTTGTATATTTATAATTTTTTAAAGATTAAGTTTTGTTGAGTGTATTGATTGAATAACAAAAGAGATGAAGTTGTGATAATGTCATAGATTAATTTGGTGGCATGGAGACCCTTATTCTTGATTTGCTAAATACATTGACCTAACACAATAAGAAGTAAGGCCACAATCATATCTTGAGAGAGTTTGATAGCATAATGATATTTTAAATATTAACATTTAGAATGCTTGAAATTGCATCATACTCCAAACAATTTTAACAATATGAAAACTCCTTAATCTTAAACTTATTAAACATAAACCCTATATAAAAATAAGACCAAAATTATATCTTCAATAAATTATTGATAATATGAAATTGGAAAAATTACAATTATTCCTAAACAGAGTAATAAGTTATCTACCTACTTATAAAAAAACATAAAAATAAAAATAAATAAATTGACAAGAGTAGAATAGGTAATTGTAATCTCAGGATATGATTATCAAGCAATCAATTAAATTTCAGAATTGTATTGTGGCCCATGTACCTAGTCAACGTACTTTTTAGTTTGTTCGTGTCTTATGCCTAAAAACCTTTCAATGTTGAATTGGCGAAAGAGTGCATTTAATCTGAATCGTCTGTAGGTTTGAATTTGCTGGGGATTGCAAACTTGCCAGTATTTCTGAGCTTCCAAAGATACCGCCAGGCCTTTAATGTCTTGCTAGCATGGCTTGACACATCCTGACAGGAGAGTTTTAAGGCATAAAAGGATGGCAAAATAATCAAAAATTGATAGATCTCATGCTTTTGCGAGATACACACCATGCAATTTTCTTGAAATCTTAAATCCACAGGCATTTATTCACAAATATTTATTTGTTCCATTGCCATCCTCATTGTTCCTAATTTTTCATGTGACTCTGGAAGCGAGTGCACTGTTTCAACTTCAACACATTTATTTCGGTGCTGCTGTAAAGTTTCATTTGGAAAGAGTTGAAGTTAACAACAAAAGCAATATAGTAAAGTTGATAAAGAGAATAAATCACAACAGTACTCAACAAACGTCCTTAATGGAAGAATATGACAAATGTTTTGGAAGCAAGAACTCATAAGTTCAAGGCATTTATTAGAGGAGAGAAGAAAACTCTTTTGACAAATGTAATTGCATCTTGAGAGACTAAAAAGAGAATAATCTATTGATTTTAATACTGTTTAGAAAAATGTACAGATGTGCACAATGCCAGACAGGTGGCCTTAATTGAGCATCGACACAAAAATTCTATTGTTCAGCACGGCTTTGGTCCCTTATCGAGCCTCTTGTTTCCCTTGCAGCCAGCTCTTGGCGAAATTGGCAGAACCGAGACTCGTAAGATATGGCATCCAAACTGGAGGAGGCTTATACTCTGCAATGCCGGTGTCTCACTCCTTGGGAGACTAGAAATCAATGGGCTCGTTCAGCTCCATATTTCTGAATCTCAGGTCCTTTTTCTGTAACATAGATGTCAGATACCGGAAAGCATCTTCCTCACAGGGAATGGTGAGTCCCATCTGATGATCAAACCCATACTCTTCCTCCGCCTTGTCCAACAATGCCCGGAACACAGAATGATTCAAATACTCAGTGGGGATTATAAACCTAGATCGTTCACTACCAACATATACTGCACAGTGACCTTTTGGAACATCGGTGGGGAGAGCACTGCATGATCTGCCCATAAACTCACCTCTAAAGCTAAAACACCTTGTGCTCTTTGAAGAAAGAATATTCCCAACTGCCTTGTGAGCATTGGCAAATCTACAGAGGCATCTGATTATGTATTTCAAAATCAGTGCTTGGGGATTTCCCTTTCTCCTTGCCATTGCAGAATGGTTAAACAAAGCAAGAGGGATTGGCTTACAAGCTTAGGCTGACAAACCAGATAGGATTGAGAAATTTTGAGAAGAAAATGCTTTGATGGCTAAGAGAACAGCGTGTGTATATATATAGTAACTAAAACTCTGAACCCGCCTAATAAACAGGAAGACAACGTGATTAGAATGCCCAACAAAAGTGAAGGAGAACAAAATTATATAATAATATGATCATGATTAGAAGAATAGGATGAATCGGTGAAATAATAAAAGTGGTCCTCAATGTCCATATAGATTTGGCATCTTAGCCATTGTGACATAATATCAAGGTAGCAGGGCCATGTGTTGCCTTGCTAAGGTGTTGGGTTGCTTGCACATAAATCCAACAGTGCTATAAATGCAGAACTTTGAGTGAAAATAACAGCAACCCACGATGTGTTCCTTGATGGCTTTTTTTTAAAATTGAGTGGCTGTAGGATTTGCAACCAGTCTGGCGCCTGGTTGTAGTGGATAATTGGTATTTTGGAAATAACATTTATCTGTCTTTGAAATGATGTTTTCCTGTGTTCTTGCAGTTCCTCCGCCGACAAGACCACCTGAACAAATGCGAGGTGTTCATGATATGAAACATTTCATTCGGTAGATTTTGTGTGTTGCCTATCATTTCAGTGTATTTGCACCATATTAATTCATCGATGTGGGGTCATAGAAATGATGAATTTGATATATCACTTAATTTGAATTGTCGGTTTCTTTTTTATCACTTTATTCGATGATATTGCATCAGCCATAGTATGAGCTTTAGTGAGGTGTTATTACATGCTGATAGTGATGATACTATTAATTCTTTGTTACATGTTAAATTATTTTTTTTTCTTAGTTAAGAGCATTTGGAGAATTATATTTTATTGATTAGTGGGTTTATAATTTATTTGAGTGATTAAGTCTTACAATGATTTTGTTCATCTTGTTTGCTTTGCACTTATTTTATAAACTTGTCATATGTTTTGATTGTTTATTTATTTAGAAATTTAATATCCATGAGAATAATATCTTCTCATGATTTATCTTTTGATCTTATGATTAATACACACCTTAAATGTACCTTCCATATTATTTCATCCTTTCCTAAACAAGTTAAAGGATAAGATGTCATTGCAACAACCTAATGTATCTTCTAAGTCTATGATATTTAAATAAACTTACAACAAAACCTCATTGCCTTACTTCCTATTAAACCATAAGAGACAAAATATTTTGCATTTATCATAATAGACATAGATGTCCTACAGATAGAGACATCACATTCAAACATAGAATTTAAGAACTTATAGACAAAGGGAAGATAGACATTTGCATATATGGATAAAGTGTTAGAATCAATGTGGAAATGGAATATTTGGGAATGAGTGCTTAATAGTCATAATGAATGGATAATTAAGATGAATGCATCAATATATGTGTACATATAAATAAAGTGGAGTTAAATTTATGAAAAATCTGTATGAATGAAGATGAATATAATATTTAGAAACAAACTTAACTTTACACAAGATTACACCATTTATCAATTTAATTATATTACATTATCTCTATAAATTGAACATAAATTTAAATGTGAATTAACATACATATATGAATTTCTCAATTAAAATAATACTTATTCCCAATATCTTTAAATTTTTATCATTAAAATATACAAAATACTTTCCTTATATTCAACCGTTTCTCATTTCTAGTAACATTTTGAGGAACAATCCTACTATCACTGAAGTTTACAATGCATCCCATGTAAACTTTTGGGCAGAGTGCTGCATCATAAAACTCAACAGGATCATCGCTTCCCAATCCATTGATCACACGGGTGGGATGCGTCTGGTTCTGATTGCCTGCAGAGTGAGAATATTCAACCTTTCTTAAAGTTTCTTGAGGTCGTCAATGGATGCTTGTTGACTGGCGGTCGTTAGGATTTCAGTTGGCAAAAATGGAGAAGGAAGCAGACACCTTTCGGCGGAACAGACATGCCTCAGGTTTGGCATCTAATGCCAAATGTAGTTCCAACCTCTATCATGTGAGGTCTATCTCCTCCTCGAAGGAAAATCACCACAAATGTGGTGCCCAAGCTTGAAATGTGGGACTGAGTTAGCTTCTGTGGAGGAAACAGGCCATGTGTGCCCTGAACTAGTGTTTGGACAGTTGGAGACCTATCAATATTCCGTTCTCTCTCAATGCCTGTGGTACCCGGTTCCGAAAAAAACGACACCCTCACATGTAGTTTGTATTTGAACGTGACCTCTTCTGGACCGTTGACGGCTGCTTGGGAAGAAATTTTGATAAGAGAATGCATGTTACTTTGCATTGATTGGAAATGCCAACTACTTATGAACTTTGTAATTTATCATTTGGCTAATGATCCTTGGTCGTTTTCTTTTCCTTTTGCTCGGTTACGTAAGGAAATGTGCTATTATTTTTTATTATTTTTTACTTTAGTTTAAGAGTTCGATTTCAATACTTAATACTTTCATTGATTTATATAATTCTATTTCAATTTATAATAGTTTTTATTTTAGTTAGTAATTATTATAATTTTGTTTTTTCATGGTAAAATTCAATTAGCATGAGGGAGAGTCTCAAAGGTGTAAGATTCAAATCATCAATTTTTATTCGACAAGTATTTATTGGCTCTTAATTGACCAACACCTAATCTGTGGTTGTCTTCATTATTATAATCAGTTGCTGACAATACTAGTGTACAAACAAAAATAAAACATGTAAAAGAAAGTTCCTAGCAGTAATAGAGGCAAGCAAAGGCAATGAAATGAGGCATGAATTTCTATTACTTAGGGCATGTTTCTATTGATTTAGGGAAACAATGTGGCTTAAAATAATGCCAACATAGTTAGAATATTTGACAAATTATTTGACAAGATGAGGCAAGTAGCTAATCGAGATATTGCTTCAACTCTAAACCCTATCTTGCTTAAATTTTAGGGTGATCTCCTTGAAGAATTTGGAGATAGTCACCCTAAAACAGATGTCACCTAAAGTCAATCTTGCAAAAAAATGCAATAGAATCAAAGATGAAGGAGTATATGACATTCTCACAACGAAAAATCCAAGTATATTCCACTAATCTTCTAGAGAAGAAAATACTTTGCAAGGTTAAAATTTTGATTTTTAGTTGCTTGATGATATAATGGATATCATTGTTGAATGCCAAACTTGAAGTATCATTTCTTTCTCTAAGAGGGTTTCCAATAGAAACATTTTTTTATAGATGGGTTAAAATGAACAAGAAAATAGGATTTGAAAAATTGAGACCACAAGAGGTTTGGTAAAAAAATATGCATCTTGTATTTATGAAACTACCAAACATGCTCAAGTTGTCCTATAAAATGCTATGTGGATTATATGTTGAAAAGTGTGTTACATTTAGTCTTAAACATACAATAATTTAGTTGGTACAAGTGTGGACAATGGGTTATATGGATTCATACTTGGAATTTTAAAATTCCATCCTAAAGGTCCTTCACTTCACATTATCCCATGTGGATATAATTGTCATGCTCAAACCTAGCATTTTGACCTTCTTTTAGGGATATTGTGGATCAAATTGGTAGGTTAATTTGGTGCAAACATGTTTGAGAAGATAACTAGAAGCAATGTTTGATAGATAATATTAAGTTGATAGGCCCTTGTTTTGAAAGGGAACAATAAATAATTATTTAAACAAGCATAATAAAAAAGAAATGGAAGAGGGACATCGCGTATATGGATGTCCTAATAAAAAATATAATTTTTCACAAATTCTAGCATCTTATCCTCCTTTAACCTCTTTAGACCAACCTTCTATTCAATCACCTCCTCTTTCCAAGGATTCCTCAATGTCTCCCAGGCAACCTATATCTCCACCCTCTTCCTCTTTCCCCATTAATCATCCTAGTCCATCCTCAATTGTTGTCCCCTTATCCTATAAAGATGTAGTCACAAAAAGTGTTTGGGTAATGATTAAGAGAAAGGAAAAAACCTTCTAGTCCCCCTTTCCGTTCTAAGACCTAATTATTTTTCAAAGCAAATTGAGTGTGTGGAAGAAGCTTCCTACACCAATCTAAGTAGGTGAGGTTTGCAAAAAAGAATTAAAAACCTTAAATAGTTACAAATATAGACACAAATACATATATCATAAATAGATAAACAATGAAACTATAACATAATTTATATGGGGAAAACCCTTTTAGGAGAAAAACCCCACTCTAAGAGAACAATACTTTATATTATTATTAATCAAAAAATAGTACAATACAATATTAACAACAAGCTCATTGACAAGAGCTTTCACACTTCTTCAGGATTTGGGAGTAATTATGGATCTTACAAGCAACAACTACAAAATCCAAAATACAAGTGCTCATTATATAGGATCTTACAAAGCATTAGTTAGACATTTCCAAAATCTAACTCCCAAGTCTGAATATGAAAAAATCCTGGATGTCATAAACAATACACATGCATAATGGTAAATTTCCACTTGTCAACACATGCAATATTGCAACTGCCAATTGTCACTTAACCTACACATGTAGAACTTGCACTTGCAAAAATATAACTGTACATCCATGGTGTCCACATTCTATGCAAACTCAACATGAAATAGAGAATTCCTTCAAGAACAACTCCACCTATAAACTATGACTTCTGAACTTGACTCCTCAGAAATAGAAATTGCAAGTTGTAACTCACAATGCTACATGAGATTAAAAAAATAATATAAAAAAAAAAATTAGAAAAAAAATTCCTCATCAATCTTCATGTTGTTAGCTCTCTTTCCCCAAAAGGAATTAGCAAAATACTTTTATCTGGGTCAAAAAATGGTGTTGTACATGTGCATGGTATGGTAAAAAAACAAGGACTTTTAAAAAGTAGTTTTTATACAACCCTATCAAAATTTAATTTCTATCATCTAGGTATTTGAATAAATTACATATTTGGAAATTAGATTCAAAATGATAACTTTCATATTACTGGCTTTTTTTATGATTCATTGTGTAAGTGCCTCAAATTTTCAGTCCAAGTGTGACAAATTTTGGAAAACAACAAAAACACTTCCACTTTTTGAAGTTTTTGTGAACCCAACTTCCTGCATCAACCCATAATTATTGCTTATTTTAGGGTCATATCACCAATCTTAATTTTTCATCATTGGTGGCATCTCTAAGTATCTAATCTAATGATTCCCATTACTTTTTGGGAAGTAAAAGGTACTTGCACTTTAAAATGGTCATTGAGCCCAGAGTTCCTTTGGGACCATGCAACATTTTAAAATGTAAGTACCTTTTACCTCATAGAAAGAAATGAGAACTACTATATCATGAATGAATTCATATGTTTGAGTAAGTATATTATATAAGTACCTTATTTAAATGAAATTAGTTTAAAATATTTAGTTTGCATGAGCTCCAATACTACCCCATCAACACATGAAGTAGGGTAGTACCTCTTTGAGCCCCACATGTGGCACTGCCTCTTTTTCTCATATGAGGCCACTATACCCCGACAAAGATTTCTACCCTGGATAACCCAACCAATGGCTACTAACCTAGAGCCCTTCCTTTAGAATTATACAAAATAGAAAATAATATATGGGGAGACTATGTTGACCAATTCTATGTATATTGATGTACCGACAATATTTTTCATATTAAGCCCAAGTTAATATTTTATTTTTCCATAGGAATTTTTTTTGAAATGAAATATTTTTCATGGTAATTAATGAGATCATCAATTTTTTCCAAGATTCCCTAAAATTTTATACAAATTTTATAGTGACATGCTTACATTTTCCACTGAAAAATGTAATTTTTAGTAAGTTTTGCTAATAAAATTTAATATTTTTTCAAAAAGATGAAAGATTTTCCAATGAAATTAATATCTTTAAAAAAAATAGTGGCTTTTCATAAATCTATTACTAATCTTTTCCTTTGTTTGATCACTCCCCTTCTCCTTCCCCCTATTCCTTCATTTTGATGAATTGGGTAAACTACTATGGTGAAAGCATATGTAAATAGTTAATAAATTGGGTATATTGATTAAAGTAGCATTCTATTAGCCATTAAAATGTATAAGGAGAATCACGCATCAACAAATCAAAAATTTAAAATTTTATATGAAACACATAATGCCAAAATTTGCATGGGTCTAGACACCCTTTAAAAATATCCACCACCAAATAAATTATTGAGCTTATATAAATTAGATAAATACTACTACATATGCAATCCACCTAGCTCCTTAGTAAGACTTTATTTCAAAAATGTAGAGTCTCTTAACCTATGAGATTTCATATAAACTCTATTTAACACACCTAATTTATAAATAATAAAGGAGAGAAAAAAAAATTAGTTTCCCAAACCCAAAAATCAACAAAACTATGGTCTTGACATAAAACTATTTCCCCTTGATAAAATTCATAAATGTGCTCAGGATAAACCTCATTAATACATGTATTTGACCCATAAAGAAGGTGGATACACATTCCTAACTAAATCAATCAATAATTGAGTGGCCTACTAATGTGGACACCACTTATCATAATAAGATGCTCACCTCATCTCTATGTAACCTCCATTAGAGAGATGGTCAACATTACTAACTACAATGAATCATTAATTTTTGCAAAATATAATTCCCCTTGTAAAAATCAATATCTTTATTAAAAATTCATAAGAGAATAATAATAAAGTAGCATCTCTAAACACCACATGGAAACTCAACCACTTATTCCAATAGTGCTAGAGACATATACTACATATGATTGCAAGGTTACTTGGTATACCATTTTTCATTAGCCCCAATCTTGAGCAGATGTGGCTATGAATCAAAGAAAAGATTGAGAGAAATATTGATAAATGGAACAAACAATATCATTCCTTAGCAGGTAGAGTGCAAGTATGTCAAAATATTTTGTCATCCTATAGTATCTACTTTGTATTGAAATATGGTTCTTCAATTGTTATCAAATCAACAAAATTTAAAAAAAAAGGATCAGAAAATTCATCTAGTTTGATGGGAAAGGAAAAATAAAAAGGCATGCAATCAAAAAGGAATGGTGCTCCATTGACAAAGAAAAATGTGGACTCGGCCTAAAAGATCTGAAATTACAAGGTATTGCTCTGGCTTCTAAATAGATAAATCAAAGCATTAGATTGTGAGGAACCTTGGAAGGTCCTCATAAGGCATAACATTCAAAATATAGTCCCTAAGCAAGCTAAATCTTGGAAATTTCTCCCCTTATGTGGTCTCCTCATTAGTAAACTCTCCATATCCCTTGCAGCCTCAAATGTGTTCAAAACAATTTGGAAGGCTTGGGAGCATGTAAGAAAAATATTACCAATTGTCATTTCACCAAGAAAAACAATAATATTATTTTCTCTCACAGGTCTATTTGGCGGAACCTAGAGCATGAGGGCAGGCCCCTTGCCCTAATTCAAGGATGCTCGGCCAAATGTTGGGCCCAAAAAGGAACCAAATGCTTCACTGATATTCTTATAAATGATAACTTAAAAAGTTGGAATGAACTATGGATAGAATATAACCTTCCCCAAAGCAATTGGAGAACTTATACAATATTAAAAGAGGCTTGTAGAGATATTCATTTCCTAGTTGATGTTAAAAATGTTGATTTTCAATATCTAAAATTTTATTGGAGTGATGGTCGTTCTCTAATGAAACTAAATTCCAGATCAATTTACAAATTCTTAGCTAAACAGTATGATATTTCAAATCATGTTAATAAAAATTGGGGTACCAACCTAACTAAAAGTCAATGGATATTTTTTAAAAAAAGAACTGGACACATGTGTTGGAGCCTAAAAAAGCGTGTTTTAGATGGTTGTCATTAATGCAAAGATTGCCATTTAAGATAGAGTCTAATGGCATTGATATTTGCAATATCTCTAGAGTGCTTGAATCAATCAAGAATATCTTCTTTGATTGTTTGTATGCTAAAGAGATTTAGGAATTATTTTGTAATGAAAATATTTGGGGGGGAGGGCCAATAATGAACCCAGTCTAGAAAAAAAATTATTGGGAAAGGATATTAAAATAAACAAAGATCTCTCTATTGGATCCTCTGAAATACTTTGGTCCATTTAGAAGGTTAGGAACGATGACAAATTTGAGGGGAGTAAAAGGGCACTTACTGAGTCTGCTAAGAGACTCACATTACATAATGTTGCTATATGTCGATGGTCATCGCTTTGGAGATATCCAAAGGAAAGTTCTAGAAATTTCTAGAGGATGGCACAATCAATATCAACCTTCAAAAGGTCAGATATGGCACACATGGTAGAGGGATTACCCCAACATTCAAATCTTCCTAAAAGCCATGCATGATTTCCAATAGAAACTAAAGGAAAGAATAGTAAGCAATAAGGAGGAACCAAGTGTCAAAACACCCGGAATGCATAGCAACAAAGACAGAGGAGGCCACTACAAATGATGAGCAGTTGGCAGCAAAAACACTTGTAGGTTGGAGGAATAAAGAAGACAACAATGGAAACAGGAATTGGTAAAAGTGGAAGATTTTGACATCTTTTTGACTGCTGTAATGTAACATATCTATTAGTTTTCTGATGTATTACATGGCTCTAGGAAAATTCATCGTTAGCAATTCACCTCCGAAAAATTCACCGCAAGAAAATTCATCGCCATGACAAATTCACTGCAAGGAAAATTCACCACTAGCAATTCACCGCTGCAAAAAATTCATCGTGGTGAATTGCTGGGTGATGAATTTTTCTTGAAATGAATTTGTCATGGTGGTGAATTGTTGGAGATGAATTTGCGACCTTATTACATATGTAAATTTGATATAAATGCCCTTGTAATGGTTCATATATTTTGTAAATCTGCTGAACAAATATAAATGTTCAATACAGCTGAAGGCTGAGAACAGCCACAGCTAGACCTATAGCATACCATAAACTGATGTCAGATATGTAAAAACGATGTAAACTTGTATACACTATATTCAATACAAAAATAAATAGATTAATAAAATTGTAAACACGTATTTTTTAATTTAAGATATAAAAAGAAAAACTATATTATGTATGAGATCTAACGATCTTTGATTATTTTGCCATCATAATCTTTAAAAAATCCCTTTATCTATAACCCCGTAAAATCTCTTATCATCTTCATAAATTTAACATTAAATGGTTGTCAAAGATATGAGAAATGAGCAAACTAAAAAGTATATTTACGAAATCACAATCGCAAAGAAAGTTGAGTATTTTCCCATGGATGGATCATGGAGATTCTATGAAAAATTAATATATAATTCCTCTATTCCACTCTGTAAATTCATTTAAGATTCACCTTTGACTCTTAAGCTAAGTTTGTAAATAACTCACATTTGGTCTGGTGCTCTTGTAGGTGGGGACAACTGCTAGCACATGGATATAATCATTTCAAAGGCATAATCCAAACAAATGTTATATGTAGCGTACCAATGGACCACTACCACCCTGCTAAATAGTGGTTGAGAATAAATGGTTTCTATTCTCCTGTACAACACTCTATGAAGAAAGCCCTTACGAACACATCATGTGGTTGAGTCTGTTTCAGTCAAAGCTCTAAATTTTATAGAACAGACAATGAAGGACGATTTGTTTACAAGTGACCTACACTTGAAAAGGTGACACAAGGCCCTGCTACCTTTATTTTAGGTTAGAATGACAAAGATGTCACCATTAAAAGCACTATGTATAAAATCCTCTAAGGACACCCAGGACCATTTTTGTTATTTTAATCATTTCCTGGTTATAAATCTATTCATATTTCTTCACCTTTGTTGGGGTGATTTTATCCTGATCAGACTATGTTTGCCTTTGTTGAGTGGCCACTCGTTGCTATATATACACATATTCTTCATCATAGCCACCAAGGCGTTTTCTCTCCTCAAACCCTCTCATTGCTATCTGTGTTGCTATCCTTAGTTTACACCACAATTTCTTTGGCTTCGTTTAACTATTTTTGCAATGGCAAGGATAAAGGGCAATTCCCAAGTCTTGCTTGTGAAGCACATAATCAGATCCCTGTGTAGGTTTGTCAATACCCATAAGGCAGTTGTGTTCATGGGCAGATCATGTGGTGCTCTTCCTAGCGATGTCCCAAAGGGCCACTGCAGTATATGTTGGTAGTGAGCGCTCTAGGTTTATAATCCCCATGAATCATTCTGCGTTTCGGGCATTGTTGGATAAGGCTGACGAAGAGTATGGATTTGACCATCAGATGGGACTCATCATTCCCTGTGAGGAAATTGCTTTCCAGTATCTGACATCCATGCTAGAGAAAAAAGGCGTGCTACTCAGAAATATAGAGCTGGATAAACCCACTGATTTCCATTCCTCATCCTTCTGTTCTGCCGGTGCAGACCAAATCGCATAATACACCAATCTGCCAAGAAGTGGTTGAAGCGAAAGCAGAGGCTTGGCAAGAACCAATCAACACTGTGTATATATATAACTATAATTCAATGTCGATATTTTGTAATTTAAAAAAAATAATAATTAAAAATGAGTTTATAGGGAGAAGACCGAGTATACACGAGGGTTAATTTTGTGCAACCATACAATTCAAATCATATGTCAAATCGAAAAAAAAATTATGGGTTTTTTTTTGCTCACGAGTTAAGTGCTTATAACTAAGGTTTTGGCTCTTGGGCAATTCGGTAGAGTGCGGGAGCGTTGGATATGCGCGTGGAGGTCAAAAAGACACCTTTTAGAGGTGTCGTCCGGTCATCGCCACCTAATGTCCCAATATCCGCCCACTATAATTTCAATCAATTATAACTATTTTATGCCTCAAATCCACTCAAAAACATTTACTTTAGCACTTAATGAGCAACCATTGGTGTTTTTGTAATTATTTATTCAATCAAATAAAGTGTTTTAATGGATCAAAGAGGTTTTTTTTTGGGGGGGTTAAGTGAGCATGGAGGTGGCAGTAATTCAATGGGTGGCAGTAACTGGGACTTCTCCCCTAGTTCAACAATCTGGAGGACTGGATTATATTTTAATTTTTCAAAATAACATAAACATCATTACAATAGATCAATAGATCAATAGATCGATTGTTTCTTATAATATATATGTTGGAAAACAGAAGGCATAAAATGAACAAAAACAACTTAAGACTATTTAAACACTGAAAGACAAATTAATTGAAACATACAACATAAACCCAGAAACATTATATTATATTGATTTTTCAAAAATTATTTTCATCATACAGAGCTTCAGCTCTTCACTTCTAAAATCCTGCTTCTACAAATCATATTCACACTTCTACACTCTTCTGGGTACACACAACATCATAAACTCCTGATATATTTTTCTCTGCTCTTGAGAGCTTTTCTTCATCCACACATTTTTCATATCACCTTTTGAAAACAAAGATTACACCTGTATTTAACAAAAACCACGGCAAGGCAAAGTAATTACAATATTAATGGCAAATAAATTATTCCAGCAAAAACATGTCCAAATCACAATAAAATATAGTCCTTTTGAATTAAATGCGGCTGGCTCGGACACCACTAAGAACCGCTGCCAAAAGCAAACAATACCGCTCTACCGCACGAACTAGAGGGAAGACCTGTGGTATCGTGGTGAAGGCGCGAGATACCGAGCTACCACGAGGAGCAGGAGAAGAGCACACAGGACCGTGGGGTCACCACACCACCGAGAGGGGTTGACGAAGGATCCACGATAAGGAGGGGGTACCGCATCACCGCGGTTGAAGACTGAGGAGCTCATGGTATCGCAGGATACCGCCCAACCGCAAGGGACGTCGAGCACACCAGGGGTACTGCGGTAAAGCCGCGAGCACTGCACAACCGCAAGAAGGAATGAGGGAGGTTGCAGGGCAACGGTGAATGAAGGAAGCCGCAGTACCGAGGAGGGAGACAAGAGAGGCCACGAAGTGGTAGCGAACACTACGCCACCATGAGTGGATAGAAGGTAAGCCCTGGTAAAGCGGTAGATCGGAGAACTACAGGTGGACGGTAGTGACAAAGCGGTATGAAGGTAAGATGGAGAGAAGCACGTGAAAGTTGGAATTAATTCCAACACTCCCCCTTAATTTCAACTTTTGCCTGCACGATGCCGAATCTATTTCTTTCAACACTCACACCCAAAAAATCTCCAATCTTATTACGAATGTTGTGGCATTCTCCAACAGTCTAAACCTCTTTGTGTCCTTTGTCATCCTTGGACTTCATCAATCTCTCATCGACTGTCACTTTCTCTTTGATCAACTTCAGCTGAAGACAATCTATTTTTTGCAAACTCACTAACCTTGCTCTTTCCTTGACTTCTGCCAATTCTTCAACAAATTTGTCAAGAAAATATTGTTTCAATATTTTTCTTCAACCATTGATGTCTTTGATTTTCTCCGAGGGCCGCGGCCTCTTTTTCTCTTAAAACTGTAATGAAAATTTAGTTTTAAACTACGATCTTCAAATCTTTTTCCTCAATCTTGCATGAATTCTCTCTTTCCTTCTCTGCATTGAATTTCAAACTCCCTGATATTTGCAGTAGTTCTCTTGTTTTCCGATTTCATCATCTACAACCTTGTGTTGTTGTTGCACTTCTTCTTCAAACACAGACTTTCTTACTTCAAGTGCATCTTGGTGTTCATCAATTAGCATTTGAACTTCTTCTCGTTCATAGACATCATCATACATTGATTACTAACTGTTACCATCTGAGCTGCTGCTCATACCTTTTGCCATAACATTCTCTCATAGAAGTGGTTTTAGATTACCACAAACTAATTGTAGTGGTTTCATTCCTTTCAATAACATATTCTTGTTTTTTTTTTCATCTCTTCCCATAGTGGCACACTACTGGTGCTAGGGAATCCTATCATTGGTTCCATCTTTTATCTTCATACTTGCTTACTGAATGTTGTCGCATTTCACTGTGTTATTTTTCCTCAAAAACTGTTGTTGTATTCTGCCACCTCTTCCTCCTTGGTTCATAATTTTAATCAACATTTTTAATTTTAACCTCCTCTTCCAAAAAGAACTTTTCACATTGTGGTTGCTACCATACAAACCATGACACCTTCTAACTGCTTTAATATTTCAAATTTCTCCTTGACCCAAATAATTTTTGTCCTCAACTATTTCTGATTTACCTTCAAACTCTGCAAGAATAATCAGTCTCCAGATCTTCAATATTCACTTTTTGTGACCTCTGTTCTCCAAGTCTAGAATGCCTCTTTTCTTAGGCAGCTTGTTCAACCCTATCGCCTTGAATTTGGACATATTTGGATCAGCTATCTCCACCGATAGTCTTCTCTTAACTACAAAACAACATCTTTTAAACTTTTCCTCCAACCCTCAATCAAATTTTATTACCATTTTCTTTCTTGAAAAACTTCATATGCCTGCATTTCAAAGCATCCATAAACACTAATTTAACTGATTCTTTTAATAGCTGCTGTTGTGTCAAACTTTAAGTATTTATAGTGGTAGCTTCAGCTACATCTCTGAATCTTTTGTATCTCCTTGCATAGAGGATATCTGTCACTCAAACTTAGAAACTCTTGTGGCTTCTTCTGTAGTTCTTTGTTTTGTGATTACAGCAATGTTTACTAACTCTTCAAAACTGTCAAACCTTTTTCAACACACAAGAATGATGCCATTTATTTTACCCTTTCAACTACAGCATTAGTTTTACCAACTCATGTCTTCAAAACATCAACATGGTACTTTGAATATCTTCACAATCTGAAAGTGTCTCATTAGACAACAATTTAGTTTTACTCAAAACATTTTCCATCACTTTTGAACTTTCATTCCTTTCAAAAAATTTGTTAACCTTCACATATGAACACTTGTACAATCTTTTAAAGGTACCTGTTAGGTTCTGCCAACTCAATTCACAGACCAATCCACAGTCCATCTTTATGCATTTTGAAACAGAATCAGTTTTTAACTCTTTATTCCAACACATTTTCTCACAGTGATTCTTCAAACCAAAAACACTACAAGGGTGTAAATCCCAACACTTATCCTTGGTATGACCTTTTCTATGGCAATGAGAGCACTCAACACTCCTCATTTCTCAAACAAATTTTCTTGCACTTGTAGCACAAATCCCTTTTCCTGGGACATAACCGAGACCTTCATACTTTGGCCTCATTGTTGCCTCGATTGTCTCTCTCATTCCTTGTTCATGTTTTCCTAGTCCTTGTCCTATGTAACCCATTCTTTTCATAATTTGCAACCCAACATTCTCTTCAAAACAACTAGTAGCTTTTGCAAGTTCTAAAATATTATCACAGCTAGCAAGATTTGCAAAAAAATTTATCTGTTCACTCTGAGATTTTTTATCACTAGTGTTTTCAACAAAATCAGATTTATGAAATGAAGAACACAAATTTGTTATAGTCTCACATGAAACATCACAAGTTGAAGGTTTTAACTCAACACTTTTATTACATGCCCCTAATTTATTGTTTTCTTCCTTTAGTTTTGTGATTTTCTTCAGCTATAAATTGTTTTCTTCTTCTTCCCTTTTCAATATTTCTTCCAAATCTTCATTCCTTTTCTTAATTTCTTCAAACAACTTTACTCTCTATTTAAATTCCTCATTTATTTTCTTAATCTCTTCAAAGGATTTCAACCTTTCTTCTAGCTCTCTATTTCTATCTTTAACTTTTCTCAATTCTTTCTAAAGATCATCATTTTCTTCTAGCAATAAATAGTTTCTTTCTTCATCTCTTTTATTTTTTTCGAAATAACACCCATTATTCTTTTTAACATTATCCAGTTCATCCTTAAGAAAAATAAATTCTTCTTCTAAATCATCTTTTGCAAATGCCAAATTTTTATTTTCTTTTTTAACCCTTTTTCCAAATTTTCCCATCTATAACAGAAATTTTTAACTTACCTCTCTTGATCTAATGACTAGAATTCAGTAGGTGGGTTTGTAACTCTTCGTTTGATTAGAAAATTGATGTTTTGCACAATCTTCTTCTTCAACACAACTTCTTCTTTTTAACAATTTACTTATTTCTATCTTCACGAATCTGAGAAAACTCTTTGTAACAGCTTCTTCTTCTTGTGGGATTCTGCACAACTTCTCTTATGACAGTGATTTCTTCTCTTTGCTTTAGAGTACAACTCTTATGGCTCTTCTCAATAATATTTCTTCAGGAATTCTCCTTCTTTCCTCTGATGTACACAACCTCATGTTTACTTCTTCTAGCAATTGGCTTAGAAAATTCTTTCAAACACTCCCTGAATCTCCTTGTCAGCTAAATTGGTTTCAACTTTTGCAAACATTCAACTCTTTCTGATATTTTCCTTTCGAGGAATGACATCTTACTTACTCAACTACTTATGCAATGAACACTTTATTTTCTATTGTCAAAGCACTTGTGGCTTCCTAATGCAGTGACTCCTTTTAAAAAAAACTCATTTCTTATCAACTCCCTTCACAAATTTATGTGATTTCTTTTGTAGTATTTGCTAGCATAACTACTATGCTTGACTCCAAGATTCTTAGACACCCTATGGCTATCACAAACACATAACCGATAAAACTCTACACCTAGTGAGCCTGACTGACATTGCTCTGATACCACTTTGTTGGAAAACAGAAGGCATAGAATGAACGAAAATAGCTTAAGACTATTTAAACACTGAAAGACAAATTTTTTGAAACATAAAACATAAACCTAGAAACATTATATTATATTGATTTCTCAAAAATTATTTTCATCATATAGAGCTTTGGCTCTTCACTTCTAAAATCCTGCTTTTGCAAATCATATTCACACTTCTACAGTCTTCTGAGTACACACAACATCATAAACTCCTAATATATTTTCCTTTGCTCTTGAGAGATTTTCTTCATCCACACATTCTTTCATATCACCTTTTGAAAACAAAGATTACACCCATATTTAACAAAAACCATGGCAAGGAAAAGTAATTACAATATTAATGGCAAATAAATTGTGCCAGCAAAAACACATCCAAATCACAATAAAATACAATCCTTTCAAATTACATGTGGCTAGCACAGACACCACTAACAACTTCCGCCAAAAGCAAACAATACCGCTCTACCACATGCACTAGAGGGAAGACCTGCAGTATCACGATGAAGGCATGAGATACTGAGCTACCACGAGGAGCAGGAGAAGAGCACATAGGATGACGAGGTCACTGCACCACTGAGAGGGGTCGACGAAGGATCCACGGTAAGGCAAGGGTACTGCATCACTCCGGTTGAAGACTGAGGAGTTCATGGTATCGTGAGATACCGCCCAACCGCAAGGGATGCCGAGCACACCAGCGGTACTGTGGTGAAGCCATGAGCACCGCACAACTGTGAGAAGGAATGAGGGAGGTCGCGGGGTAGGAGTGAATGAAGGAAGTTGCACTACCAAGGAGGGAGACAAGAGAGGTCATCGTGTGGCAGCGAACACCACGAGCGGATAGAAGGTAAGCCTCAGTAAAGCAGTAGACTGGAGAACTATGGGTGGAGGGAAGTGATAGAGAGAAGCGCATGGAAGTTGGAATTAATTCCAACAATATATAAACTTTACGCTGAGCTTATTCACTTTTACTTTTTCCAATAACTAATTGGATTAGTAAAAGATTTGTTTCCTTTCTTTTTGAAAACGACCTTAAAATTCAGAGATCTTGATTGTGAAGCATCTGTATCATGGTTTTAATGGAAGGTGATGGTTTACATTTATATTCTTTCTGTTTTTCTTTTATAAAAAATTAAGAGTAATTAGAGGCTACTGAAAAAATTGGCTAGGATATAAATGGAGCCTTGCCCTTGTAAAATTTTATAGGAGATGAGGTTCGATTTTCATATAAATTTGTTCAACTATGATACACTTTTAGATATATAAAATTATGTTTACTATATGAAAAACAATTATTTTATATTTTGTGATTTTCAAGATCTAACTACACTATGTTGTACTTTATCATTGGGGTAATGCTTCCTATATGGTGGTTTGAGGCCTTCTATAGAGATCAATCTATGTCTAGTGTTTGTTCGTCTAACACCATTTTTAGAGCTAATGCCAAAATTCATCTTCTCTATCTATCAAACAACACATTAGTTGATCACCTTTATCATAGGTGTATCAACACCTTTCTTTTACATCTTAGCAACATGGGTTAGCCTAGTGGATAGGATAAATTTCCTCACTTGATTCTTGTAGTTTCACTTTCACATATTTTTAATGTTAATATTGGTCACAAAGTCATAGCCTCTAATTTGTGGAGTGCAAGAAGATTTAAAATAACAATACATTCATGACTATATCATTTAGTTTCAATACTTGTTGGTGAAAATGCAATGTCAAGTCCTTGATGATGAACTCCAAAGGTCATTTATTAAGAGCTTGTTGCTTTCTATTCAAAAAATATGTATTGAAGTACTTATACTTAATTCATGGGTCTATATAGAATTGTGAAACATTGAATTAAAACTCTTAGAAGCTAATGAACTTAAATATGGATCTTCTCATTCTCCTTCATAGCCAACATATCCTTCTAGAGCTTACCACTGAAGAATTATTTCAAGAATAGAAATGATATGACATATAAGAATGGTATTAGACCATCCACAAATAATTTTCTACATGTTCATTGGCCTCTAGAATATTATTTGTGTAAAACCTAGAATGCCAATGAAGTTTACAAAATTGCATGATTCTCAACATTATATTACAAATTTTATTGGGAGAAAACATGATCACTTTTCCACCACTATTCTCTATAAACACATCTCTTTATATTCATTGAGGGTTATGTTACTAAAATGTATTACACCTACCAAAGATTTAATGGTCATGATATAGAAAATCATACTATTTGAAACCTAAAATAGTATCTCATAGAATTAGATAGCAACATGATTCATTTTGAGAATATAAATTATGGGGGCAATCACTTTGTTGCTTCCCCTAATTAAAATCTAAAAATGTACACCAATCCTTTTTCACATGATGCCTAGTCAAATAATGTAGATTTGATTGAAGGTCACTTATCGATGAAGAACCATTTGACCCTCCTGATGTGTTCCATCATTTTTCTAGTAATATTGAAAAAAAAGATAATAAGGCCACTCTCTTCATTTCTATTATTATATTTTCACATGATTAAATCCCTAAAAATGCCTATCATGAACTATTTTATATGATCTAACTAATGTGGCTTATATGATAGACCAAAATCATAATGATATCTCTAGGATCAAACTTCACTATTTGTATAGAGGAATACTTTCTTACTAAATATTTTCATCAAAAAAATCATACACATATGAGCAGTTTTATTAAATTATCTAATGGTATAATGCAAGACACCTTGAGTTGCATCGTCATACATGTGCACATTGTTCGAGGAGTAGAGAATATCTTCTTTCATATAAGTCTGATTTCTAACTTTAGCCTTCCTCTTGTTAGAACCTGGATGAATAAATTTTAAGATGTACCTCCTATATATTAAGTTCATTCGTAAGGAAATATAGTAAACTTATCAAGGGATATGTATCAACCTCTTTCAGAATATACAAATTTTAGTATTGATATATATTCATTCAAAATATAAAAGAATGTCAATGTGAAAGAACAAACCTTCCATATAGCCTTTACAAGATATATAAACAAGATTAAAATGAATTAGACATGAAAAATTTCAAGAGAAAGAAAAATTTAAAGAAAAAATAAATAAGTTGGTACAAACATGAAGAAACACACAAGGATTAGTCATACTAGCATAAACAAATCACATTCACTGTGAAATAATTGGAATCACAAAGCATGAAACAAACACTATAAAAGCATGAAAGAGCATGAAATATGTGAATGGAACTAAACCAAGTAACCCCAAACCTCATCCCATGGGGTGATTGGTACCAATTTGATGTGGAAAGTGGTCCTTTCCCAATCCCTTGGTGGACAAGATCCATGATTTTTTGATAAATATAGTTATTTTGATGTCAAATGGTGATAACTCTAAGCCAAAATGATGAAGAAAGCATATGTTTGTGGCTAAAAATGTGTAGCATAACTTTGCGTGAGATGATGGATCCATTTCAAATAGAAGTGCCTTCTATTTATAGGACTCAAGGGCTAGAAGAAGTTGTGAAATTAGGCAATGTGGGACTAAATGGAGATTCATGAGCCATGTGACAAGTGTCACAAGGCTAAGAGAATCAATAGAGATATGTGCCTCACACAAGTGTGTACAAATCTTGGGAGAAGAGATGTAAGAAGAATTTAAGGCATAGGTAGCTTATGTAAGATGGATGTAAGAGACAAGATGGCATGCAAGAGGCGACTTAAGGAATGTGGCTGAGAATGTAAGAGAATTAAAGGCCTTTGTAAGAGGCTTTTAATATTTGGGAGGGAAAGTAAAATGGAGGAGTTATTGAGAGAATATCCTTTTGTGAGGGAAATAGCCTATTTAATTAATTTGAAGAAATTAATTTCATTTACAAGTGGGGTTAACTTAGATGATAGGTTTATTTAACCTTGGTGGGATTGAAAGCTAGATGATTGGCTAATGAATATTAGCAAGTGATTTAGGTTTAATTAATCCATAATTAATTAATCTTAGGTGGATTAGGGATTTTTAGAAGAATATGACATTTAATTAAATAAATAAATTTATTTAATCAGATGAGAAGACTTAAGGGTTATAATTAAATGATTTACATTATTTAATTAAATCCAATGAAAATTAGTGAGAAAAAGGGGTTAATTAATCCAATAAAATTAATTATTTGATTAATAGGAGAAAATGTCAAATTTAATTAAACAATATAGATTATTTAATTAAATAGTTAGAAAATGAGTAATTTAGGAGAAAATGATGTTAATAATCAGATTTAGATGTGTAATATTGATCAAGACTATTTAAGTGTCTACATTTTTCCCCTCTTTGAAGTGAGGTACCTATTATATTGGTTCAAATATTGATGCTTCTTAGGATCAATGCTGCTACCAAGATCAAAAATTTAAAAAAAAATTGATTTTTTGGATGCCCGACTATTGCCCTAGCAGAAGGAATTACGCTACTACACTGCCTCCTAGAGAGATTGGGCGAAAATTTCAATTTTTAGGTCAAACTCATGACAAAGACTCAAAAAAAGTTCAGCTATAGAAAAATCAGCTACATGGTGCAAAAATAGACTCAAGACGCTAAAAAACACTCAACATAGGTTTCATGGCTTGAAAAACAGATAAACAAGCTCAAAATCAAAGCTTCCCCCTCAGTTAGGGCAAAAAACCCTAATTTACATGCTTATATATAGGAGGAGGGGCCATTTTCAAGTCATTTTTGCATTCACACTTTGAGATTTCCTTTTTTTTTTCTTTGACCCTCTGACAAAATGGCTCACCATTTGCTTTTATGACACATCGTTGACCGAGTTCAAGAGTACCAACGGCCTTTATGTGCAAGACCACTGATACACAAATCAAATCTTTTCTTGTACTTCACCTTTTTTTTGTGCATTTAACAAGCGTCAAAGTTGGGCTAGGTTCGGTGTCACCCTATTGCAATGCTCTGGGGAATTTTAGCAAAAAAATTAATAAATTTAGTGACACTATTGAGCATAGCAATGCATCTCAGGATTTAGAATTAGGGTTTCATTTCGGGTTTCGTGAAACAAATTCATAGGGCTATGCTAGGTTGGATTTCTATCTGATGATGTTGGGAAATATAGCGACACAATTTCCTAGAGCGACGCATCTTTGATTTTGAATATCACGATGCCCCAAATACTGACACACTTCTTTTTTACAATGAAGTCAATTAAAATGGTGATGCATTTATAATTTGGTTATGGCAACGCTATTGAACATAGAGACACAATTGCTTATTGAGAGTTCAAAAACCTAAAACATTATCATTTTTCATGAAAAAATTGATGTTTTCTCGCTACGTGTGTGCAAGAGGTGATCCAATCACTCGTCATATGAGCACTGACTCAAGTTGCTTGAGGAGCTAGAGGATTTTGGTGATATTCAACAAGAGCACCTAGGTCAAATCGAGCTCTAGTTCGTTACATATATGCTCGAGTTCAGGACACATCTAGCGATGATGATGGCACAACAAGATATCATCATTCCACCTCCCTACTAGCAAGGCCACAATTATGCTGAAAGATGTGTGGAGGATACAACAACTTCCCATTCATGGGGATCATGTGATTTATGACATAGAATTTGGGTTCGATGCCTGCAATCAGGTCATGTGGTAGGATTATCTTGTGCTAGCGAGCTCCTAGATTGACCTCGAGATGTATCGAGGGTAGGCATCGATATTTAGATTGATAATTGGAGCTTTGATTGGTGAGGGATAGGATTTAGTCTAAATTGGGGGTTGGTTTGGCATGGGATGATTTACTAGAGCAGATTGTATGCATGGGTCCCTGTCATGTTGGCCACTATGACATGCATCAATTTGTGTATCGATAGGGTAAGGAATCATCTACAGGAGTTACACTATTACATATCTAGGCATGGGAGCACATCACTGTGCTCAGACTGGTTGTAGCGCTAGGAGATGTGGATGTAGATGAGCCAATTATTTTATGATACAAGGGACAAATACTACTATATCATATAGGTCCATTAGGTATACCCTACTAGTGACAAGTTATTGATGATATGACTATGTTATGATGGTGACCATGGTTACGGATGCTCACCTAGTACATCGATCACCAACAATTGTTCTTTGTGAGGAAAACTCAATACATGTAGGATCAATAGCATACCATGATCGAGTGGCCAAATAGTTTGGTGAGGTGCAAGATGCACCTATAGATGATTATACAACCATATTCATCAAGACCGCTAGGGTGACAACATGGGGTCTATAGATTGTTGCACAAGTTGTGATAGATGAGTTTTGACAGCTGGTGGCCAGGCCTTGGGTCTACGATTAGGGTTAGGCTGATGCGAGGACTATAACAACCTATGATGCATGGTTTGTGCCTCCTCTTCAACTGATAGATCTAGTAGGGGTACTTCCACGAGGGAGGTCTAGAGGGAGAGGTTTGCGTAGGGGACAAGTTCCAAAGGATCCCCAATAGGATCAAGGTTAGGGTGATCAAGTGATCAGACAAGGTCGAGACTGTTGGAAATGTGTCTTAGGTTTCCATTGATGTCAAAGGGGGAGAGATATGGAGTTTTGAGGAGTGATATACAAAAAGAAAGAAGAATTAGAGACTATTGATGTGTATGTACCTTCATTAGGTGTATATGATTCCTCCGGGAACTAGACCTAGCCTGATCTTAGGGGGATCATTATCATAAAATCAATTAAACCCCTAGAAGTATGATGTGTTAGGTGTTGGCACGTGGATATGGTATGAATTTTTTTAGGACTAAGATGTTGCAAAAGGAACTGGTAGAAAAGATGCAAGCATGTTCTTTTGTGGAGTGAATTAGGGTTTCTCAGTCGAAATGGAAGAAAAGTTTGACAAATTTTTGCGTTTAATGTGAGTTAGGGAAAAATGGTGGAATATAAAGGAATTTTCTCGAATAATTTTTTATCATCATTACATTCGAAGGAATTATAAAGTGATTTGGAACTCTCTCGAAGAATTTTTGAAGTGAGTCGAAGAACGTTGAAGAGAACATTGTGGATATTCGAAAGAAGGTTTTGGAAGTCTCCTTATCTCGTGATAGCAGAAGAAGGTAATAGAATATTTTGTATTATTTAAGAGCTATTGGAAAGTTCTATCAGAGGATCGAGTAGGAATGCCCCTCTAAAATTGAAAGGACTTGAGCTAGATGAATTCGATAATCAGAAGATCAAGAAACTGGAATTAGGGTTGTAACTAAGTGAATTTTAGAACTTGCAAACCCTAGGTTTGGACATATGGGGAGAATTCCATTAGTTTATCGATAAATAATTTATTTTGTTTCTCTTGGGAAAATTCAAGGATGACATCATTATATTGGACAAATTTTATCTTCTCTCGAAGGATGTGATTGAAGCAGTTACTGGACTGTGCAGTGTTGGAGAACTTCCTAGACGAAAGACGATTAAATACAAGTAGAGGAATTGACGGGAGTCAACAAGGATCTTCGTGCACTAGTGATCGATACTATTGTTGATTCTTTGGTTAGTTATGTTGCATACGGTATTTCATATAAAATCTTTTTAAGGAATAGAGAAAGTTCTACTTCGGCTATTGCAGTATATTTGGCGTATAAGATGGTTAAGGAGAACATAAAATTTGATTTATGTAAGATAATTCTTGAGAATCTAATTGAGAACATTCAATTTCACTAAAAGAAGGATATCCATTTCATTTTGGATCATTGCTTACATGTTTGGTTCTTTATTTTCTAAAATCCCTACCGGGAAAGAAGGATGTTGTGTGGGAATCCGAGATTCTCGTTGCAAAACAAATTCGCAAATATTTTGAGAGTCTTGAGGATAAAGAGAGTGCATGCAAGAGATTTTTCTTATCATTTCAGAATGTAGTGAGCTCCAGTGAAGTTATGCCTAGTCGATTTGAGGAAGGTTCCTCCTCCGCTACGAAAGAATTGGAAGTTGTTGTTAGTGATTCACCTCTAAAATCGAGGAAAAGAAAAGATTTTGCTGAAGATATTGTTGTTATTCCTAAAGAGTTGGAAGAAGAAGAAGAATCTCTGCCTGGATCTGAATCTTCTAATCTAGGGATGATCCCACAATACTGGCTTACAATTTTTGGGCAAACTGGACACTGAACTGATTGTTTTTAACTAAATCTTCACTTTCGAGCTCCTATAGTGGCTAAACTATGAGGAATTTGAAGATTATGCAAACTAGTGATTTGTGACGTTTTGTCTATAGATTATAAATATATATTTTTCAATTTTTTTTGAATCGGATTGCGCTTCTTTTTCTATCTCCTTCAAAAGCTAGCTTTTTAAAAATAAATAAAAATTTAAGGAGTGGCGCTCACCATATACAACATAACCTTTTTTGTATGAAAGATAAAATTCTAGTTTTTCTGAATTTAGATTTGTAACTATGATATCTAGCATTTCCATTTGGTTTTATAGTGTTTTATTAAAAAAAAAATTCTTAATCAAGTTTCAAAGTCAAATCAATTACAATTCAAACATAGGCGGATTGTATACAACATAACTTTTTTTGAACATATTTTTCAAAAAATTATTTTGATAATCTACTATTTTTCCACATGTGCAAAATAGAGAGCTTGATTTTCGGTGAAAAACCTATAGTTAATAAAACTAAAGAAGAAAATACATAATAAAACCAAAAAATATTAAAATTATATTCATTGGATAGCTCATTTCGAAGACAACCATCATCCAATTGGGTTTGTGAAGTCTCCTCCATTTTCATCCTCAACCTGAGCTTCAAAGCGCAAAATTCTAGAATTTTTAACCACTTGAGGGGGAGGAGGGAAATGGGGGGTTCAAGCAAACCCCTATGGGTTCGCTCAAACTAGAGTTCATTCGAACCCCCTTTCAAAAAGGGTTTTCTTTGGGTTTTTTTATGGGAATGGTGGGAAGTTAATTAAATGGGTTTGTTCGAACGCTTGTTCATTCGAATCCTCTTTAGGTTTGTTCGAACCTATAAGTTCGTTTGAACCCCAAAAACATTTTTTTTTGGCATGGGGTCATTTTCTTCAAATTTTCCTTCCTTATTCCAATTGTAAACCACTTTTGTGGGTTCACCCCCAAATAACATCAAGTCTATGTTAATTAAAGGAAAAATGAAGAAAGTTGGTGAATTTTGGAGTACAGCCTCTCCAGTTGACATGCTTAAAGTTGATGATGCTCTAAAGTTCGAGAAGGATGCAAGATGGAAGCTCTAATTGAAAATAGATGTACTAAAGCAAAACAAAGGTTAGCTGAGTTGATTGTGGAAACAAAGGAGTGCATGAAAGAAATGACTATTATTTACAAGTATTGCCTCTAGTGGCCTGTAGTAGTTGATAATTTTTGAAGCAGAATTGAAGGAATAGAATCTAAGGTAAACAATATTGGGAAGAAATTTGACATCTTTATGAACAAAGATGGGAAACAAAGATTGAGAATTGGTGAGTTGCAAGCTGAAATGATTATTATGTAGAGAAAGAGGGATGATGTTGAGAAGACCTTCTGGCTTCTAAAGGAGATTGTTAAGGTCTAGCTAGACCATCTTGCCAGAATACTCTTTGATGTTGAAGACTATGAAAAATAATGTTCATCCTCAGATTGGTCTTCCTCCTTCACATTGTTGGTTGTGTTGGAAAGTGTGTCTACAAGAATGGATTATGTTGTTCTAGAATGGAAGAAATTGCTTCCGGTGATCAAAGAAAGGTACAAAAAGGTATTTGAAGTAAAAATAGTTATTTTGGTTTGAAGAATTGGATGTTTTGAAGAATTTTGAATGTCACCATGTCATTTTTCTCTTTTTTTTGGTGCCCTTTTCCATTGATGTCAAAGGGGGAGAGATGTGGAGTTTTGAGGAGAGATATCCATGGATAAGGGGAGATGAAGTTTTTTTGGGGAGATATATTGGAGAGATATGAAGTTTTGAATTGGATTTTTTTTATGTTGCCATCAATGACAAAGGGGGAGATTGTTGGAAATGTGTCTTAGGTTGTCATTGATGTTACCATGTAGGTCTAGTACCCTGTACTATTGTGCAAAACCAGTTTATCCCATTTGGTATTTGATCTTGTAATTCTTGTATTCAGTATGATCTAAGGTTTTGGGAGAAGGTTTATAATGGTTGGAAGCATGTATTAATGCATTCTCAAATGTTTGGGGGATGCATTGGCATTTTTCTTTGTATTTTCATTTTAGTATTAAGTTTTGGTCGAACTAGTATCTAGTGGATTGGATTGTCAATTGTATGTGAAGACCTGGCCTTGGTCCCAGCCGATTTCATGATGTTTTGACATGATTGAATTATATTTTGATGTCGACCTAACTATTGCATACACCTATATATATACAAGATGTTTAGAAGATCCGAACATAGAGAAGAGAGAGAGATGTGCAAGGCTTTATGATGTGTGATGCAAATGCATTAAAGAGAATAAGTATAAGTGTGTGAATTGGAGATCAGTCTGCGAGCGAACACTCTGAGCATATAGGAAATTGAATCAACACTTGAGGTGTATCTTCATCAGTTCAACTTTGGCGGTTAGCCAAAAAAAAATTATACATTTTTGTAGGCAATGAGCCTCCCTTTTGGATAGCAAGTCTTCTGTAAGCAGTGAGATTTTGTATCTGGTAGTGAGCTAGTCCTTTTGATATAACTATATATTGTGAGCTAATCCTCATCATTGTTTTTCCCTCATTGGGCTTTCCAATAAAATCTGGTGTTTCAATGTTATGAATGTCATGCTGCGTTATTGCTCTTTTCTATTCTGTAATGAAATAAATTAATGGTGATTGTTCAATAAGAGTTAGTGGATACTAATTCACCTCCCCCTCTCAATATTCGGTTTATTGAACAGGGACTAGGGAGTCCATGATTAGGTAGTAGTTTAGGTACCAGGGGGACCACCACCACGCTAGCAGCAGCAGAGTCTAGAACCTTGAGATGCTCAAATTCAACTATTAATATAGGAGCGGGACCAAGACCACCAGAAACTACAAATAGTCATAGGAGAGCAGGATCAAGCAAGCCAACATATTCAGATGATTATAGGTGAGAGAGACTAGGACCGCTTGTAGGTGGAAGCACCAACACAGGAGAGAGATCATGAGAGGTAGCACCACCATGCCTCAGACATACAACTATCACAGGAGATGAGGAGGCAACAACTAGAGGCTACTACACAACATCAAGCACAACAAGTATAGAGGCGGGTGGGCCAAATAGTGGTGGCACACCTTTATGGGGTGACGATGGAGGAGGTATCCTATTACAAGACACTTTATTACTTAGATGTCCCCCTGAGCCATCGACAAATATATTTTAAGCATAGGAGTGGTGTTGCACCCAAAGCGTCGAGTGAGAAGCCATCAACAAGACAACCTAGAGAGCCAAGTCATAGACATCCGTCAAGTGGTCACCAAGACCAATCACACCACAATGACAGATAGAGTAGGGGTTAGATCTTACCTCAATGTTGTAGATAGATTTTTTGATGTACAACATGATTTGTTGCGTATATACATTCATTGGCTGATTTTGATAGCCTCTTGTATACCATGTATGATGATATCATACATTGACTATGAATTGTATCATGACATTCAATTTTTTGATATATATATTAGATGGATTTGATGAGGATTTTATGATGTGATGTTTATTTTATCTTATGGTGTATGTATGGATGCATATGATATGTTTATGGATACATGTAGGGTATGTGCAGGATCATGATGGGCCAAAAAGTGGCAATATCTAAGTGATATGATGGCCCATGTGGCTGATGATTTTTTTTACCCAAAATTGATGAAACGAAAAGGGCTTTTAAAGGAGATTATCAACTTTCCACCAATATAAATTATGCTTTACTTTGAATTTAATAAATTATTATTATTCATTTTCTATTTGAATTGAGACTAAAGTCCTAATTGATAGGCTGATTGGAAAAAATATTTAGCTTTCAAATGGTATCACATTTTTTGGATCCAAAACATGTTTCACATTCTATGCTTCACATACTATAGGATTAAAAAAAAAAAATTGAATTTCATGAAGTTTTGACCAAGTTAAGGTGGTCAGACATACGAGTTTTTATATTTTTTGAAATTTGTAATAAAAAAATCATAATTAATTATTTACTTGGAAACAAATTACAAAAAAATATGCATCACATCGGGACATGAGTCCCCTACTTATATCTAAAATATTATAAAATAATATTATCATTTTATTGTGGTTAGGGTGGTCAGACAGACACCTACTTCTTATTTTTTCCCTGAAATTTAAGTACTACTGCATTGAAATTTCAAATTTTCATCAAATAGATTTTTTTTTTTGAAAATAAACCTAGTAGTTTAGAAACTACATTCAATTTGCTACAGATTTTGTTCTTACATATTTTTGAAATAATATAATAACTTATTCAAATTTTTACATCAAGTTGCCTAACTCTAATTTTTTGAATTTTATTGCCACTTAAGGACCTATTTTTTCCATGATGATCCTTCACATACCCTGTACTTTCACTCATGTTTATGATGTGATGTGATGCGTATGATTTATGATGCAATGTTATGGATGTTTGTGATATATGATACGACATGGATGTGATGGATGGTTTACTTCTCTTTTTCAATATGTTTCTCTATATGCTATGTATGATTGGTTTTTTTTATGCTATGGGTTGATGTGGTTCATATGAATGTTATGGATGATTATGTAATGTGATAAGATGTTTAGAATAACAAGTCTATATTATCCTAAATAAATTAAATGATAATGATGATGCAGGATGTATGATGATATGTTATGATTACACAAGATGTGTGCATGTTGATGGTTTGTGGATGTAGGATGGATGCATTGTTATTTTTTTTAATATCATGATACCAAGTTAGCACGGAAAGAAGATAGAAGAATAAGAGGGATTAACCCTTGATTCCCAGAAGATGCAAAATTCTAACAATTCTATGATTCATCAAGATGTTTTTAGAAATGATGATGAGTGATGATGATTT
The DNA here is from genome assembly GCA_007115665.2 of Sequoiadendron giganteum. Classification (NCBI taxonomy): domain Eukaryota; kingdom Viridiplantae; phylum Streptophyta; class Pinopsida; order Cupressales; family Cupressaceae; genus Sequoiadendron; species Sequoiadendron giganteum. The sequence goes on from VCHN02000014.1 coordinate 93,137,760, forward strand.
TCTTATATTCCTTATGTTTGATAAAATACATAGATATGATGCATCAAGGTATGGACAACTAGGATGGCATTGTATCTAGTGTGATGGACTTTGACTTGAAAAAAATATAGGAGTAACCCTATTCACACCTAACATATTGAAACCTTGCTAGGATATACTTTATAAGCTTTAACCATCTTAGACCAAAACATAGAAAGGCATATCCTCCCAATGTAATAGCCAACAAGCTGTCCAAAACACCTTCCATAGATACCTAGAAAAAAAAAGTATTTGTCAAGGTTATATTACAAGAACATCGAACAAGCACATCAAAAAAAAGATAATGATTAGTACCCTATTCATTTATCTCTAGATCATTTTGATAGACATCATCGAGAGGCCATTGGAATGGGTGCAAGAAGATAAATTGTAAGAAAAGATCAAGAAAACAATCAAGATAGTGTTCTTCATATCTCTAGCCCAGACTAACACTATGGTGATGCCTGATGTTGATGTCCATTATAGGAAGGATACATCCTAGGACATGATTAACTGATGCTTTGGAAATAAACTGGATGATAGGCTATTGATATAAAAAGTTGACCAACTTGTTTACTTACTAACCTAGACTCAAGACCTTTACATTTACGCCTACACTTTCTGAAGTGCTACATTTGTTTCCATTTGTTTTACCAAAGGTTGAAGACGATGATCAATTTATTATGGATGAAATTTTATTGTTGTTTTACAAATATTTTTGTGTTTCTTGAGATTTATGAATTTTTTTGTTTTTGTGTCTTAGGGGCTCATCAATGATGGCCTTTCCTATATGTTATACACACAAAAGCCTCATAGTTCAACATGGTTACTATGTTTTCTTTTTTCTTTTTTTTCAATTTTTGTATTTTTGAGTTTTCAATTTTCTGAATTTTTTATGGATTTTTTGATTTTATGAATGTTTTTGGGTTTTATGATATTATGAATGTTTTTGTATTTTTTTGATGATTTTGCATGTGTTTTTTGGATTTTTCAAATGTTTATTAAAGACCCTCAAGAATATACTTGAACCTATTCCGATGGAAGGATAAATAAATTCCCCCAGCGTGATGTGATAGACTACCTTGATATAGGTAGGAAAAACTGACCTTAGGAATGTGCCAAGTAGTACTAAGGGGGAATATGCTACTTACACAAGATCTAGCTATGATATGGACGCAGATGGGTGACCGAATGAATATGATGAATGAAGGATGAATGTGATGGAAAATGATGCAAAACAAGCCAAAGAATCGATGGTGGATAAAGAGTGCTTATTTACACAAGGCTCTTGATTGCCATGTTTTTACCAAGGTACTTGGCCAAAGTGCCACCGAAGTGGTTTTCACTATAGGATGATTTTTTTCTTTATTGTTTTCAATCATTTTTCTAATTTTTTTAGATTTTGATATTTTTTATCTTTTTGGATTTATACCTTGCAAGCCTAGGCATAAAACTTCTTGAGATGTGTGTTGTTGATGGGATCTTGTAAGGGTTTTCCTTCAAGTGTCGACAACTAATATGCTCCTAATTTGTAACCTTTTTTGATGATGAAGGCTCCCAACCAATTGGGTTCAAACTTTCCCTTGCTTTCTGGATTAGGTACGTTTATTTATTTTTCTTTAGAACAAACTCTCCTACTTGGAAGGACCGAATTTTGATTTTCTTGTTGTAGCTCCTCTTGAGGAAGTTCTAATAAACCTATAAGTGATTCAAATTATCTAGCCGAAATTCATCCAACAACTCATAAGGCAGGATTTAGCTACAAATTATAGTCATGACCAACTTCATTGACTATTTTCTTTAGAATTTTCAAGATGGTTTTATTTGCAACCTCAACTTGGTCGTTACCCTAGGGATAATAGGGGGTAGAGAACCGATGTTGGATATTGAATCTTTGGCAAAAATAACAAAAATCCTGGTTCTTAAAAGGTGTCCCATTATCTGAGATAAGGGCTTTTGGAACACCATAACAATAGATGACGTAGTTTAGGATGAACTTGGAGATTTATTTTCTTGTGATATAGGTCATAAGAATTGCCTCAACCCACTTCGTAAAGTACTATGTTGTGGAAATGATAAACTTGTGGTTGTTGGATGAGGTAGGTGTGATCTTCCCTAGGACGTCAAGTCCCCACTGTAAAAAAGGTCAAGGTGTAATGATGGGTTGAAGTTCTGGAGTCGGTGCATGGATGATTTCCCCATGATGTTGACACTACAAACATTTCTTGACATACTCGTGAGCTTCTCTCTCCATGATGGACCAATAGTACCCCATCCTTAATAGTTTCTTGGCCAAGGTCACACCACTCGAGTGTGATCCACAAATACCTTTGTGTACCTTCACTAAAGTAGTCAAGGATTCCTCAAGGTTAAGGCATCGTAATAGTGTCCCCTTGATACTTCTATGGTAAAGGGTGTCACCTAAGATAACAAAACAAGATGAATTTTTGACAAAGTCTTTCTTTAGGTTCGGTGTAAGGTCAGCTGGGTGGATTCCTCTATTTAGGTATGTGAATATGTCATGATACCAAGGATCACTGAGACCAACGATTTCATAAACAAACTCAGATTTCAATACCTTGAAAGCTGGGACAAGAAGTTGCTCTAGGAGAAACTCATATTTATGGGTCTTCTTTGGGATATCTAGCAAGGACCCAATTGTTTCCATAACATCCACTGATCGATTTTTCATTTTGGGAATATGCTCAAATATTATATCAATGAAGAAATCCTTGAGATCTTCTACCAACTTTTTGCAGGGAGTGAGGTTTTTGTCTTTGGTTTGATACTTGTCATTGACTTGATTGATGATTAATTGTGAATCCCCATAGAATTTTAGAGTCAAGATCTACCATTATATTTCTCTTTTGAGCCCTATGAAAAGAGCCTCATATTTTTCAATATTGTTGGTACATGGGAAGGACAACTGATATGACTTCGAAATGAAATCCCCTTGCAGGGTAATAAAAAGGACACCTACTCCTAATCCATGCTATGTATAGGAACCATCAAAATACATTTTCCAATGATTTCCTATATTTAAGCGGAATATTGACTCATCTGGAAATTTTGATACTAGTGGATTCTCTACATATATAAGTGCCTCCACCAATTGATCTGCAATGACTTGTGCTTTGATGGCCTTTTTCTCTACATATTCTATGTCAAACTTTTTCAAGATCATAACCCACTTAGCCATCCATCCTGTAAGAGTTTCCTTGGATAATAGATATTTTAGTGGATCTATTTTGGCAATGACCTTTATCTAATGGGTGAGCATGTAGCACTTGCTTGACTTTATGTGAGGAAAATACAATTGTGAAGCAAGCCTTCTCTATGAAAGTGTAATTCAACTCATGTCCCACCAAAGTCGTACTGATGTAGTAGATTTCCTTCTCTTTTCTTGTTTCATTGTGTTAGGCAAGAAGAGCATCGAGAGGGGCTGATGTAGCTGAGATATATAGTATCAAAGGTTTTTTTAGGATTGATGGCATGAGAACGAGCGATGTCAGTAGATATTCCTTGATTTGGTTAAACGCTCTATCACATTTCTCATCCCATTTGTATGCTATCCCCTTATGCAATAGATAAAAATAGGGAACACTCTTGTTTGCTAGTTGTGCTATGAAACTTTTGAAAGATTGTAGCCTTCCTTGTAGACCTCGCAGTTGTTTCAATGTTCATGGTGCCTCCATGTCTAGAATTTCCTTCACCTTTGTTGGATCTATCTATATTCCTCTTAAGAAACACCTTTGCCTTCTCCTATTAATCAAATAATTGATTTGATAGGATTAATTAACCCCTTTTTCTTGTTAATTCTCATCCCATTTAATTGAATAATGTAAATCATTTAATTAAAACCCTTATGTCTTCTCATCTAATTAAATAAAACTATTTATTTAATTAAATATCATATTCTTCTAAAAATCCCTAACCCACCTAAGATTAATTAATTATGGATTAATTAACCCTAAATCACCTGCTAATCTTCATTAGCCAATCCTCTAGCTTTTGACCCCACCAAGGTTAAATAAACTTATGATCTACTAACCCCACTTACATATGAAATTAGTTTCTTCAAATTAATTAAATGAGCTAGATTTCGCTCATAGAAAGATATTCTCTTAGAATGTTCTCTCAATAACTCCTCCATTTGAGTTTCCCTTCCAAAGGCCTTTAATGCTCTTACAAAAACCACCTTTCTCTTACATTTTCACCCACTTTCCTTAAATGGCCTCTTACATGCCATCTTGTCTCTTACATCCCTCTTACACAAGCCGCATATGCCTTAAATTCTTCTTACATCTCTTCTCCCAAGATATGCACACACTTGTGTGAGGCACATATCCCTATTGCTTCTCTTAGCCTTGTGACACTTGTCACATGGCTAATGAATCTCCATTTAGTCCCACATTGCCTAATTTCATCTCTTCTTCCAACCTTGAGTCCTATAAATAGAAGAATTTTCTATTGGAAATGGATCCATCATCTCATGCAAAGTTATGCTACACATTTTAAGCCACAATCACATGCTTTCTTCATCATTTTGGCTTAAATTTATCACCATTCAGCATCAAAATCACCACTTTTATCAACAAATCATGGAGCTTGTCCGTTAAGGGATTGGGAAAGGAAAACTTTCCACATCAAATTGGTACCAATCCCCCTATGGGATGAGGTTTGGGGTTACTTAGTTTAGTTTCATTCACATATTTCATGCTCTTTCGTGCTTTTATAGTGTTTGTTTCATGCTTTGTGATTCCAAGGATTTCATAGGGAATGTGATTTGTTTATGCTAATATGACTAATTCTTGTGTGTTTCTTCATGTTTAGCATAGGTACAAAGTTGCATTCACACAAGGAAATGTTGTTTGTTGAACCATATCGCCACTCTTAGTATTTTCTAAATTGTTCTCTTGTATATGCTTTGAAAGTTTAGATGTTAATTGTTGGTTATAATTTTTTGTAAAGAGTTGTATGAGTGTATCACTTGATATTAAACATATATTTAAGTCAATATAATAATATCAAAGTTGAATCATTATACTAACATCTAAAATAACATGGAAAAAATCAGAAAACTAAAAATATTAATAAATCATATAATATTTTAAATTTTATAAACATATACGTTTTGAAATAAAATTTAAAAAATAATATTAAATTATATATTTAACAAATTAATAAAATCATTTTATATGTTAAAAATCTCCTATCTGTGACAAAATAAGATATGTGAAACTAAAATTATCAAAATATTGAATGCTTGGCAGTATTGTTGTAATCATAAACATCAGAAGTATGTAAAACATACCAAATCTAAAATCTGCTCTATAATTGATGAAATTAGTAAACCAATTAGATTATATGAAATTAATATGCACTCTTTTTTGATGAATTTTCCAGCTATCTATATTAAAAGAGATAAAGTTATAAAATTCACAAAAAAGGGTTGGGTGGTAGGAAAGCACACCCCGAAAGTCACATGGACCCAGCCTAGCAAAAATCAACTAAAGTCACATGGGCCTAGCCTAGAAATAAAATAATAGAAAGAAAATTATGCAGCTAAAGCAATGCCAGTAGATCTTGGGGGATCCTGGTCATCCATATTTTTTCCCCATACATCAGCGGCATTAGGAGTGACGTCAGGAGGAGCACCCCAACCATCATCATTCTTATCTTTTTTATCTTTATACTCGCGCTGAGACGAGATTGCAAGAGCAAGTTGTGGAAAGCTTTTACCAGTGGAGGGCCAACCAGAGCCAGAATCAGGAGGAGCATCCGAAGGCCACCCAGAACCGCCACCACTGCTCCTCGGCGCACCCTCTTTCAACATGAGCAAACTAAAAAGTAAATTGAGTACATCACAGTCACAAAGGATGTTGAATATTGCCCATGGATGGATCATCATTCTCCGGAGATTAAAAGTAAATTGACTCGTGACATAGGATTAAAATGTTCTAAATCATAAATGCCTCACATTCAGTCCGTGCTCTTGTGGGTGGGGACAATTGCAAGACCATGGGTTTATTCGTTTCAAAGACAGTCCAGACAAATGCTATATTTATTAATGTACCAATGGACAAACATGCAGCAAGAGTGGTTCAAAATAAACGACCTCTATTCTCTTGTCCAAAACTCTATGAAGAAGATCGTAAAGGAGCACATCACGTGGTGGTCCGTCTCATTCAAAGCTCTGCACTTTATAGAACATATAATGAATTGACTATTTTTATTGAAAGTGAACGTAAACTTGACAAGGCAATAGATGGCCCCGCTATCTTTCTTTTAGATTAGAATGACAAAGATACCACCATTCAAAGTACTGTGTAGAAAAATCTGTAAGGATGCCCAAGACCACTTTTGTTATTTTAACCATTTGCTCACAATATTCTAATTATATTTCTTCACCTTTGTTGGGTGGTGTTAATCTAATCATATTATCTTCACCTTTTGTTGGGTAGGTTCTTATATATACACGCGTATTCTTCATCTTAGTCACAAAAGTATTCTTTCTCCTCAAACCCTCTTAATGCTATCTGGGTTGTTAGCCTTAGTTTGTACCTCAATTCCTTTTACTTCGTTTAAGTATTCTGCAATGGCCAGGATAAAGGGAAATTCCCAAGTCTTGATTGTGAAGCACATAATCAGATCCTTTTGTATGTCAATACCCATAAGGCAGTTGTGTATGCTCTTTATTCAAAGAGTACAAGGTATTTAAGCTTTGCAGATGAGTTCGTGGGCAGATCATGTGGTGCTCTCCCAACCGATGTTCCAAAGGGCCACTGTGCAGTATTTGTTGGTAGTGAGCGCTCTAGGTTTATCATCCCCACTGAGTATTTGAATCATTCTGTGTTCCGGTGATTGTTGGATAAGGCTGAGGAAGAGTATGGGGCACTTGTAAATTCACCTCATAGGTGGATTGCCTCATCCTTGCTTATATATGCAAGGCTTTGTACTCATTATCATCTGGGGTTGACTAAATACAATAGTTGCATATTGTTCATTGTGCTAGTCTCTTTATCTCCTAGATCTCCTAATTTATAATACTAAGAAATATCATAACATTAAATAATTAAAAAACACACAAGCTAAGAAATGTCTTTGGGACTTAGTATGATCATCAACATTTACAAGGATATCATGAAAAAATATTTATAAAAGATTCAAATCAATTCCAATACTAGCCCAAAATTGGTGATTTGTTTAGTAGAATCCATAGAAAGAAAAAATTACACACTATATTATTTGATGATATAAAGCTCCAATATGAATCATTTATTAATGAAGTATTGTACGTGCACATTACAATGAGACATGAGAAACTAAACATAGAACAATCATTAGTTGAAAATAGATCTAGTCTAAACATATGTAAGAAACTTTTCTTAAAATAATTAGATATGGAATTATTAAATTTAAAACCATCTAACCTTACTATTAGACAATAGTACAATATTTGTAAAGATTGTATTAATACTATTGATATTTTAGCCATGGCTAGACCAAGAACATTGGATTACACATATTTATACACACTTCTTGTTCTTCATACTGGTCATAACGCACCAAATGATTATTTCTTATAAAATATGTGTACACCTTTATGTATGGGTTGTTAGCATTAGATTATAAGTCAATTCCTCTTTTTTTTTTAGCCATTCTAAAATGGCCAAGAGAAAGGGGACTCCTAATCTATACTTGTGAAGCACATTATAAGACCCTTCTATATGTTTTCCAGTTTTGATAAGGCATTCGGATATGCTCTTTCTTCAAAAATCACAAGGTATTTTATCTTTGGAGATGATTTTTTGGATAGATCATGTGACCTGCCTTCCCACTAAATGTCCCAAAAGGTCACTATGTATTATATGTTAATAGTAAAATAAATAGCTTAATACTCCCTATAAAGTATTTAAATCATTCTACATTTCAAGAATTGCTAGACAAGACCAGTGAAGAGTATGAATTTGATCGTTGAATGAGACTAACCATTCCTTATAATCAAGTTGTTTTCTAGTGTTTGGCATCCACGTTAGAGAAAAACTGATCTAGACATATTGAGGTAAATGAACTCATTGGTTTATAATATCCAAAGAGAGAAAGCTCATATTGTAGACATTACCATTACACTTTGCAAAGTGTAAGCCTCCTCCTAATTGAATTACTTTTTTCAACTAATTTTAATTAGGTCTCATGGAACACCAATTTTACAAGAGTTAGTTGAACTAAAAACAAAGGTCCAATAAAGAAACAAAGACATGTTAGACACAATTTGATGGCTAACTGATTGTAATGGCAAACCAATAGCAAATCAGCAGCCACACCACTTACTAGAAGAGAATAACAAACAAGAAACTTGAGTCATTCCAATCGATTCCCCTCTAGAAACTCCAAATAATGATGAACAAGAAGCACAAGCTATAGGATGCTACTCCATTCAATGAGCATTGACAAAGACTAAACAATAATTTCCCTCTACAAAAAACAAATGCCAATAAGGTTGTCTATAGCAAGATGGGACGATAAATCAGATTGCATCAATATACAAGGGTGGTAGAACAATCCCCAATTGCATTCCACATTGCAAATAACAAAATTATACTGTCCAAAATCCAATGCTAGGGATATCGATATTATTGTATTAACACATTAAAAACTTGACACAACGATGGCAATTAGAGAGCAGAAGGGTAGCAACTCCAATATGCAGAATCTACATGGTCTTCTTCCCAGCCACACTTCCTTGTGCAGCATCGGCCTCCTTAGTGTGAAAAATCTATTGCAGTTACTGATTATTAATCTCCTATCTATAAAGATTATTTGATTGCCAAAATTAATTCATAGCAAATACTGAAAAATAATACAACTGAAACTTCACAAATAAAACTCACAGGAATAGAGAAGAAAACATGCAAAATAATAAACACAATATTTTTGGACAAATTGTCCCTAAAAAAATCCCGGAGGGAAAACTAGTACTGTAGATGAGGACTTATATTAATCTTTAGCAAATCAAGAGATACAAAAGAAACTGCTTGCCTCTTACTAATAAAGCTCTGACAATATTCTTCATCAGATATTCTTCCCTCAATTTCTCCTGCTGAAATTCCACTACTGCTGCCTCCAACGCTATCACTACACCCTTGCTATCACTGCAAGACTATTTTCTATCACTACAAATTTATTTGCTAACACTGCAAATGCTTCTCCAACTTGTGTGCATCAGTGTGTTCTCCAAATTCCCAATGACCCCCTTTTAAACTATTCTCATTGGAAAACCAATGGCCATGATTTAATCTCAATCAATGGCTAAGATTAATTAGACTCTAACAAACCCTAACTAACTAGTTTCTAGAAGTCTCTAGAGGAATCAATTATTTAATTAAATAATTTAATATTTGGACCTAACTAACTTCTTTCTAGAAGTCTCAAGAATTAAATACTAATTTTTGGAATTGGAGAATAACAACTATCTGAGCTACAATATTAAATTAACACTCCCTCTTAGCGAGGAAAGTGTTCTGCATAACACCCAACCTATCTCTGAAGAAGATGAATTTCGCCTTCCCCATTTCCTTTGTCAAAATGTCTACTACCTGTTGATCTGTAGGTATATACTATAGCTGAATAATCCCCCATTGTACACAATCTCTGATGAAATGATACCTGATGTCTATGTACTTAGACCTATCATGAAACACTGGACTCTCAGACAACCTGATGCAAATTTGACTGTCATAGTGTATCATTGTAGTATCAACCCTCTGACCTAACAAGGCTACCAGCAACTTCCGAATCCATATTGCCTCACATGTCGCCTTGCTAGTTGCTATGTATTCTACCTCTGCCGAACTTAGAACCACAGACTTCTGCTTCTTGTTGTACCAAGAGACAGCTCTTGATCCCAAGCAAAAGCAACACCCTGAAGTGTTTTTTCTGTCTGATGTATTGTCTGCCCAATCTACGTCAGTATAGCCTATCAACTTGATACCATCACCTTGAGTATATTTGATCCCATACTCGATTGTACCACACAAATAACACAACACATGCTTTGCTGCTATCTAATGCACTCTCTTCAGCTCAACCATGAACTGACTAAGAGAATTTACTGCAAAGGATATATCTGGTCTGGTGTTGACCAAATACATGAGAGACCCAATCAACTACCTGTATAAGGTGAGGTCTACATCCTTCTCCCTAGATGTGTCTACCTTCTTCTAATTCGTGATCATAGGAGTAGACATGGCTCTGCAATCCTCCATCTTGAACCTCCTCAAGATTTCAATGCATTATTTCCCTTGTCCAAGCAAAATCTCACCATCTGTCTACCATACCTCCATGCCTAGAAAGTAGTGCATAAGCCCCAAATCCTTCATCTCAAACTCTGCTGCAAGGTCCCGCTTGCACTCCTCTATGAGCCCCGGTGAACCTGTTAAAAACAAGTCATCCACATATAGAACAAGAATGAGAATCTCACCCCCAACTACCAAGTAGTAGAGATTAGCATCTGCCTCACTCTTCACAAAGCCCAATCCCTACAAGTATTCATCAATGCACTCATACCACGCCCTAGGAGCCTGCTTGAGTTTGTACAAAGCTCTCTTCAATCTAC
>VCHN02000014.1:93148495-93181287 GCA_007115665.2 Sequoiadendron giganteum
CAAACTATGAGTGCAAACTCATCTTCCATTCTACTAAAGAGATCATTTGCACTTGCTGAAGTTGTCGTCTGTTTCTTGCCTTTCTTCCTTTGTGGGCAATTTATGACATAGTGGCCAAACTCATGACAACCATAGCACTTGACTTTAGACAAGTCCTTCTTCTCACCTTTAGGATTTGATCCTTTGCTAGACCCCTTCTTTGCTTTCCCCTTTCCTGCTAGGGCAACGTTTTCCTGTTCTGCCTCACTTTTTTGACTCTTACTATTGGTACCACTGACAAGGCTTAGTCTAAGATCCTCTTGAGTGAAGTCACTCCATAGTCAATCCCAACTTGGTAAGGTGTCTCATCCATTAATAACTTGAACAAAGACATCCCACTGCTTAGTAAACCCATTTAGGGCTATCCGTACTAGCTCATCATCATCTGGTTTATCTCAAACAGCTACCAACGCATCCTTGACAAGTCTAAGTCTTGTGAGGTAACATGTAACATCTTCTCCCTTGTTCATCTTGGTATTCCTCAACTTTTCTCTGAGAATCAACTTCCTATTAGTGGTAGCATTCTAGTACAGATTCAAAATGGCATCCCACATCTTCTTCATTGTATCCAACTCTACGATATGTGGAACAATATGATCCTTAACACCATCAAGAATTAGCCTCCTTGCCTTGGCATCTTACTTCTTATATGCTAAGAGTTGCGTTGGATCTGTAGGTACATCTACAACACTGGTAACATATTCCTTGATACCATTATCTTTCAGCAATAAAGAAATTATGGCTTTCAAGACACCAAAATTTGAGGCTCCATCCAATCTATCCTGATCTCTTAAACCTGCTGAGGCCATCTAAAAAAAAATAGTAATAACAAAAATAATAATACTGAAGAGGTAGAACTGGGTTTCATAAACCCTTTATTTGTTTTTTTCTTCTTGTGCCTGCACTGAGCTCTTTCTACCCTTAGATCTACTCTGATACCATGTGAAAAATATATTGCAGTTACCAATTATTAATCTCCTATCTATAAATATTATTTGACTACCAAAATTAATTTACAGCAAATATTGAAAAATAATACAACTACAACTTCACAAATAAAACTCACGGGAATAGAGAAGAAAACATGAAAAATAATAAACACAATATTTTTGGACAAATTGTCCCTAGAAAAACCCTGAAGGGAAAACCAGTACTGCAGATGAGGAATTATATTAATCTTCAGCAAATCAAGAGATACAAAAGAAACTGCTTGCCTCTTACTGACAAAGCTCCGGCAATATTCTTCACCGGATATTCTTCCCTCAATTTCTCCTACTGAAATTCCACTACTGTTGCCTCCAACACTATCACTACACCCTTGCTATCACTGCAAGACTATTTGCTAACAATGTGAATGCTTCTCCAACTTGTGTCTATTAGTGTGTTCTCCAAATGCCTAATGACCCCCTTTTAAACTATTCTCATTGGAAAACCAATGGCCATGATTTAATCTCAATCAATGGCTAAGATTAATTAGACTCTAACAAACTAGGTAACTAACTGGTTTCTAGAAGTCTCTAAAGGAATCAATTATTTAATTAAATAATTAAATATTTGGACCTAACTAACTTCTTTCTAGAAGTCTCAAGAATTAAATACTAATTCTTGGAATTGGAGAATAACAATTGTCTGAGCTACAATATTAAATTAACACTTAGCTCTAGAATGGACCTCTTTCTCCCTCTCAAAAAATTATTGAATCGTCTTGTTACTGTCTTCACTTCAATCACAGTTTAGACCCCAACTCAAGACCAACCTCCTCTCTCCAACTGTCAGAACTATTTCTTGTAAAACAAAAATCAGCCGATCTCTTTTCTAGCAAAAACTTCCAAAACAAAATAGGGCGAATCATTTCTTGTTTCTCTCCAACTGTTTACTTGCTGCCCTTCCCACTTCATGTACCACGAAATCAAAGAAAACCAAAAGGCTTGCAAAAAATGTATTGAGAGGATCCACACAAAATCTGCGACTTATCACAAGAAAATAATGAATCCAACAAAAACAACCAAACAAAAAATAAAACCAAAATTGCAAAACAAAGCTACATGATGCCCTTGAATTAGGCTCCTTGGGGGAGTTCTTTGTGAGCATAGCTCACAAAAGGATTTGGGTAGTAGGAATGCACTTCTTCCTTTTCTTCCAACATATGGCCAGAATAGACCATCCATTACATCGTGAGATGCTAGTCGCAGCTACATAGTTATTCGTGGATTTACGTCCACCATCCATCAAACTTTTCTTCCTATTTCCACATCCCATCTCATCATCTTCAATATATTTCATCCACTCTTCAGATAACCTCTCTTTGCTGCACCTTTCCCATTCATTTCGCATTTCCCTCCAACGATAAGCAACTCCACTATATTTTTTGACTTCTGCATACCTTTCTATATCATTAATAATATCATCTTCAACTATATTCAAGGGGTTTGAAAGTTGAAATCTTACCTCACCACTGGTGTATGAACTATTCATCACACCTCCTATCAATACAAGCCATTCTTGCTCAACTACCATAATTCGAAGAGCCAAGTCATCTTCCACGTGCTCTTTCACTATCTCCACACTTTGTTCATATAGATTTGTTCCCATGTATTCCTCTTGACATTGTTGTTTCGAACTATCCTATATCATTGCATCTTTCATAATAACAATAGCTGCTCCAACTTCATAGTCACCTATGTCAACACATATTTTTGGTTTCCCTACCTGCAAGTCAACACTGTTCACACCCATGCAACCTTGAGGAAAATGAAGGTTTAAAGGTCCTTAGTTACTGCTGCAACTTCTTTTGACTCCCTTCCACTTATAAACTCTTTTCTTCTTATCATCATCACCTTACTACTGCTTCTATGGTTGTCCTCTATTGGTTCTTGCAAAGGAAAAATAGTATGTTTGAGACCATCCTTCCCAAAATTGTAGGTGTTATGTCTCCCATCATGTATGGCATTTCAATCAAACTGCCAAGGTCTACCAAGTAGCACATGACACACATCCATCGACATGATATCACACATAAAACTATCCTTATAACTTCCTATTTGAAATTGAACCAAAGATTGTTCATTTGCCAACAACTGATGACCTTTATGTAACCAAGAAACCTTATATGGTGTAGGATGCATAATTCTCCTAAGACCTAACTTATCCACCATTTCAACAGCAACAATATTATTCATACTACCACTATCTGTAATAAGTTTGTGACACTTACCTTCAGCTTTGCACTTCATTTTGAATAGAGTAAGTTCCTTTGTACATATTCATTACTTTCCTTTGGCAATTTGAGTAACACTCTTTTGAATAACAAGGATTCTCCCGACTTGGATTATTTCTTTCTTGGAGAAAATGATCTCACGCTCTCTTGATCTTCTTGCACCACTTCATTCCTCCTTTCAAGCCTTGTGTAACTTCCTTGAGAAGATTCTGGACACTCCCAACTCTTGTGACCCACATACTGATTACACTTAAAACATTTACCTATTAAACCTCTTCCTATTCCTTGATAACCATCGCTTCTAACAGGTTTTTCTCCTCTATCCTGATAACTTCCTTTTTCTAACTTAACTTTCCCTTTGGAGCTACTTGCCTTTCCATGTTAATGGTGTTGTTGTCCTCTTTCTCCATAACCTCATCCTCTACCTTGTTCTTGTTGATTCTGCCTCATAATCAACTTCTTAGTTTCCTTAATGGAAAACTGGTAGGCTTCCTCCAAAGTTCTTGGTGACACCAAAGTTAGCTCATCCTGCAAACTATATTTTAAACTGTTCAGGTATCTGGCTTCCTTTTCCAAATCCTCTTCACTATGGCTTGACTGAATCACCAACTTATAGAACTCTTCCATATATTCTTTGACTGACATATCCTTCTATTTCAAATTCTGCAATCTTTTAAAAAGATTAATTTGATAATCCACCAAAAGAAACTTCATCTTTAGTTTGGTAACCATCATATTCCATGAGTTTATCTTTTCTTTGTTTCGCTTTCCTCTCTCAGATTGTATATATTCCCACCACATTTTGTTTGGTCTTTAAGCCTTGTACAAACAAACTTCACTTTTCATTCTTTTGCAACACCTGCATACTCAAATTAATTATCCAAATCATTTATCCAATCAATGAGCTCTTCCCCATTCAAGCTTTCAGAATATGTGGGGACCTCTATTTTTGGTTTCGCTCCTACATTTATCATCACTTTTATCAACCTTTCTTCCACTACTCCTTGTTCTTCTTGATCTTCTTCCTCAATTTACAGTTTTTCTTCTTCTACAACTTCACTTCCATAATCTGCAATGAATCCCCTTCATTCGCCCTGCTCCATGGCATCCAACCTTGCCAACAAGTTTTGCAGCATCTCCAAGATTCTTTCTATAGGGCCTCATTTACCACCACCTCGAGCACCTCCTTGTGCATTGCCTCTTGGAATTCTTCTTGGTGGCATCTTTTACTCAACCTCACAAACCCCTGATCTCTTGTGGCTCTTATACCAAAATTGATGGTTAATTGATTGTAATGGAAAACCAATAGAAAATCAGTAGTTGCACCACTTACCATAAGAGAATACAAAACTGGCAACTTGAGTCATTCCAATTGATTCCCCTCCAAAAAATGCAAACAATGATGAACAAGAAACACATTCTATAGGATGCTACTCCATTCAATGAGCATTGACAAAGACAACAACAATTTCATGCTACAAAAAAAAAAACCAATAAGGCTATCTACAACAAGATGAGATGATGAATCGGATTGCATCAATAAACAAGGGTGGTTGAACAATCCCCAATTACATTCCACATTGCAAATAACAAAATTACAAACTCTCCAAAATCTAATGCTAGGGATATAGATATTATTGTATTAACACATTGCAAATTTAACACAATGATAACAATTTCAGAGTGCAAGGGGAGCAACTCCAATATGCATGATTTGCATGCTCTTATTCACAAACACACTTCCATGTTCAGCATTGGCCTCCTTAGCTCTAGAATATACCTCTTTCTCCCTCTACAAAACTTCCTAAATCAACTTCTTTTCAAAAAAAGAAATCGTGGGTCTCTTCCCATTGTCTATTTTTCTTGTTACCGTCTTCGCTTCAACCACAATTCAGACCCCAACTCAAAACTAGCCTCCTCTTTCCAACTGTCGGAACTATTTCTTGCAAAATAAAAACTAGTCAATCTCTTTTCTAGCAAAAATTTCCAAAACAAAACAGGGCGAATCATTTATTGTTTCTCTCCAACTTACTCACTACCCTTCCCACTTCATGTGCCACGAAATCAAAGAAAACCAAAATTCTTGCAACAAATGGACTGAGAGGATCCACACAAAATCTTCCATCTGTCACAAGAAAATAACGAAACCAACAAAAATAACCAAACACAAAATAAAACCAAAATTGCAAAACAAAGCTACACGATGCCCCTACATCACAATTTTTTGTGTTGATGTCCAATTAAGGATATGAGATTATGATTATGCACATATGTATATAATTTCTTAGACAATGTTAAAAATTGATGGATTATTCTTGTTTTAGTGTCTCTAATGATGCAATCAAACTTATAAAATATTTTTTTTTTTATTTTTCTTCAAAATGATCTTTGAAATTGTGAGTTTTTTAAGTATGATCTAAAAATTTATATTTAGAGGACATGTGGTCATTTCATTCTATTCTACAATATGTTTCAAAGAGGTCATTTTGAGGAGTTTATTATCAATTTAGTGTACATTGTTGCTCGGCATTGGCCATTGCATTTCATGCTTATGGATGTTTTGGGGTAGTTTGGACATCTTAGAGTTTGTTGATAGATGAGAAAAAATTTAGGTTTCATTTATTTGATTCAAAACCACACAATTTTAGTCATATTTCGGATAAATATAAATAGATATTTCAAATCAAATTTTGGATTTGATTTTAAACTTAGATAACCATAAAAAATAGTGAAATTTCAAAAATGACATAATTTTGAGTATGTATGCAAAATTTATGCCCTCTAGAAGATGTAGACTAATGTGATGGAATTAAGAGTTCATCCTAGTTTTTTTTTTAAGAATAATCATCAATATTATTAAAACATATATATTGCACATACTCACAAGAAAAAAGTGGGTGGAATTAGAATCTACACATTGAACAATGATTTGATAAAAGGGGTGAATATGTTTGTATATATGCTAATCCTTGGAAAATGAAGTTTTTTCAACACTATTATTTATTTTGGACACTATTCTTTGATTTAAATTGGTAGGAAAATCAAAATATTTGTTAGTTACAACTTCTAGATGCCTAAGAGATGGAAGGACATTTCTAGGTATGGTATATATAGACTATGGAAGTATATGATGCAAGTTTATTTATATTTATTTCACATTTGGATGGATGTAACCTTTTATTAGCTCTCTAATATAGGTTGTTCTGAGGTTTTAGTGTTTTGAGGAGCTCTATTATTAATCCATTATAATGCTTTTGTAAAGCCAACATAGTATTTAATACACTTGTAACAATTGACAACTACTAGCATAAATATTGTTTCTAAATATTCTAGAAGTTTTCTTCCTAAATGAATATTTGCCCAATAGTATTTGTGGGTTGCAATGTGTGACTATGAGAATTTTAAGAATTATTAATTCTTATATCTCTATTTTCTAAGTTATATTTATCCTTTCATTTTGAAATACATTGTAGATGGTATAAATGGGTGTAAAGGTCATTGTCATTTAAGTATATTGAGAGGTCTTGTATCCAACAATCTAAATTTCTGATGAATTTGTTTTGATGAACTTGTTTGAGGAATATGATCATAGATTATGAATAGAATTGGTACTAAAGATGAAAATTCCTTTGTTTTTATATTCAATTCCTTAGATACAAATCTTTTATTTATATTTGGGTATTTTTAACTATTGGTGTAAATAGTTGTTTTACCTATCTAGGTCCTATTTACATATTAAGTCCACTTAGGTCCTCAAAGGGAATCTTTCTAGTTAGTGTTAGTTGTCACTAGATTTTATCTTATCTTTTGTCATTTAATAATTGTGTCTTAGGTCATTTAATAAATGTTGAGGTAGTTGTCTCATTGTATATGACTAAGAAACATGTCAATATCTTTTTTAAGCCTATCTCATAGCTTTCCTTTATAATAAAAGCATCATATGTGGTTATGTACAAGATCATCATGGAAAAAACAGGCCCTAAAATGGTGATGAAAATTCAGAAAATTAGAGTTAGGCAACTTGACATAAAAATTTGAATAAGTTATCTATATTATTTAAAAAATATGTAAGAATATAATTTGTAGCAAATTGAATTTAGTTTCTAAGATACTAGGTTTATTTTTTATTTTTAAATTTATTTCCTGAAAATTTGAAATTTCAATGGAGTAGTACTTAAATTTCAGGGAAACAATAAGTAGGTGGTTGTCTGACCACCCTAACCCAAATAAAATGATAATATTTTTTTCTAACATTTTAGATATAAGTAGAGGACTCATGTTCTGATGTGATGCATATTTTTTTGTAATTTGTTTCCAAGTAAATAATTAATTATGAATTTTTTATTACAACTTTTAAAAAATATAAAAACTCATATGTTTGACTACCTTAACTTGGTCAAAACTTCATGAAATTCATTTTTTTTTAATCTTATAGTATGCAAAGCATAGAATGTGACACATGTTTTGGATTAAAAAAATGTGATACTGTTTAAAAGCTATAATTTTTTTTCAATCAGCCTATCAATGAGGACTTTAGTCGTAATTCAAATAGAAAATGAATAATAATTATTTATTAAATTCAAAGTAAAGAATAATTTATATTGGTGGAAATTAGAGAATCTCCTTTAAAAACCCTTTTCATTTCATCAATTTTGGGTAAAAGAAAGTTGTCAGGCACATGGGCCATCATATCACTTGCATATCACCACTTTTTGGCCCATCATGATCCTGCACATACCCATGTACATTATATATTCAATCTCAAAATCTTGTATCCATAATAATGGAATTATATTTTTGTCGTTTCTCTCTTGTGGAAGTTATTGTTGTGTTCTAGGTGATCCTAGGGTGTTGAGGAGTTCACCATAAATTCCTGCATGGTATCAAAGCTTCAGTGTTGCAGACTTCTTCCTAGATCTGAGAGACCAGTCTTGGTGTGAAAATTTTGTCGGGTGTGATTGTAGGTCTCAAGGACCTCACCATTGAATCTAGGGTATCAAAGAAAGTCTTGAGTTTTCCTTTTGTTTCATCAAATTTAATCATATTTTGTCTGATTTAAAAGGGTTACTAGATCTAGGAGGTAGGTGGAATTTTGGAGCACTTTGGGCTAAAATCGCCCCTGGCATCATGTCCTAAAGGCCTAGAAACCCCAATCTTGATTGTAAAATCACAAACATATAAGCGCTTCACCGAGGTCTTGAGGAAAAAAATAACTCTTCTTCATCGTATATATGATCATCATAATTGCAAGCTTGGTATCGTCAACAAAAAAATTGTATAGGTCACCAAAATTTGCAAGTTTAATAATTTATTTTAAATATTTTTATGTGATTTTTTTAAATAAAAGTTGTGTGTGTATATACATATATATAATTTGTAGACTTATAGTCTGCACTACTGCAAGTAGTTACCCACAAGAATCCTAATCATACCATGTGGCACATAGTTCCATGGCCATGCCACTCATAGACCCCATCACATTCATTTGCTAGTTCCTGATACTAACCCCTCAGCCACCACTAACATGTCAATTGTGAATATTCTATCATATTTCATGAGATTCCATTTTGATTAGATTAAAACTGGAAGGGGTGGTACCCATTACAAAAACATCCATTGAGGTAGAAGAGAGGTGGCTCACAAACAATGAGACGCCAAAATATAACTCATGACAAGTGAGGCATGAAAAGACCACTAATAACTCAATCTTTTTACTAGAGCATAGAACCGGTTATGGAATAGTTGCAGAGAAAATAAATTACAGCAACAAAGGACCATCCCAAAACAGGGCCATCAAGGTGTTTTAAAACCAAACATCAAAAAATCCTTCAAAGGAGAGGCAATGCAAAACCCACCTTTGAAGGGATTCTTATCCGAAGGGATAATAATCTCAACATCAAGGTTGCACTTAACACCTTCAATAGCAAAGGGACCATGCTCAAGATCTATTGTCATTCCCTTAACAAAAGAGGAGCCTTCAAACAAGGCCTACACATTGAAATGCATCTTATCATGAACAATATGACACAACAAGGAGAAGGGTTCATCAATGTGGAGGTGGTATTGTTGTGAAAAATTATAATGCAGAGTTTGATTCCAAACCCAAAGCTTGGAGCTCAGATTGATAACGTTGGGAAACTTCTTACCCAACTCAACGCAGACCATTAATCTAGCATACAAAAAAATTGTTTTATTTCTTGTAGCATTATCAATGGTAATCAATTGACCAAAAGAATTAGTAATACCCTAAAAAATATCTTCATCCTAAAATTTCAAAGGGAACTTAGGGAGAAGAACCCAAATAGGGGAAAATTTATCTTAAAAGCATTGAAGCCAACCACCCAGCATTGAAGGAAAAGGAAAGCCTTACCAAAAGACCAAGGGCCACCCAAAAGAGCCCGGGAGAAATATTCACTATTATTGAAAGAGAATATAAGGAAACCATTTGAAAGAGCCTTCACACTCTACAAACAAGAATCAGACCAGCAATCAAAATCCCAACTGTGAATAATATCAATATTGGATCTTCTCCCAATAAATCTACTAATAAGAGCATGTTGCAGATCAATAGTGGCTTGGTCCAAACACACATCAAAAATAGAAATGATAGGGCAAGAAACCGCCAACCCATAAGCAGTTTGATCAAGATCAGAAGAAATCTCATGCATATCTATGGAGCCACTAACGTGTGTGGAGGTTTCTTGTGAGATTTTGTTGCCACTAACATGTAGAAGAATATTCCATTTGAATATTTTGACTAGGTGAATGTTCCATTTTGAAGGCCAAGTGACCATCAAATTTTTCCCACAAAATATTGATGTTAGCACTACATCAATAGCCTAAAGGATTTTTGGCCCCCCTCTCGATTGACAATTTCAATTTTGTAGTCTAACTTTGGAGGCTCATAACTTCATCATAGACTCCTTTTCTTGAGAAATTTATTTATTTAGGTAGAGTTTCATGCTCTTTGCTATGGTCCAATTGGTTTTTAATTTTGGTGCCTAGTGTTTCCATAAATTTCAAAATCTCATAGGTGTTGTTGAGTCATTCTCATTTTGGGAACTTCTAGGGTTCTGCTCTTGCTCCTATAGTAACATTTTTGGTGAATTCTTTGAAATTGCATAGTTTTTAGTGTACTTTCCAGTGATGTGATCAAATTGATCATATTTTGTGTAAAACAAATTATTTGAGATTGTGGCCAAATTTTTCATTATATGCACTAAGGTCAAGTTTGCTTCATTTTTTTGGCAAGTGCCACCTATAATCAAACTAATTATAAAGTTTCAACCTCATATATTGCCTGGGTATTTCTTGGTTGAA
Source organism: Sequoiadendron giganteum (assembly GCA_007115665.2). NCBI lineage: Eukaryota > Viridiplantae > Streptophyta > Pinopsida > Cupressales > Cupressaceae > Sequoiadendron > Sequoiadendron giganteum. Next base: position 93,159,072 of record VCHN02000014.1, read on the forward strand.
AAATTTGGGAGGCAATCTTGTGTTTGTTTGCTAGTTGTGATAATGCCTTTTAATGCATGGAAAGTAAAATTTGATTAATGTGGGAAGAAAAAGCATACAATAGATAATTTTTTTATGAAATAACTTGATGATTTGAAACTTCTTTATGAACTTCATTAGTTGTAGCAGCTTTGTATTGCTAACAAAATAAGTTTACTTAACTTGTTAAAATCAACTAAGTCATCTAGTGTTCTTACTTCATCGTATGTTGAGGAAAAAATGGGGGATGATAAGTTTATTCAAATTAAATGCACTGATATCTCATCTCCTTCATCTACTATTGTACCTAGGGATTCTTTTGATTCCATAGTTTAGCTCCGTGTTATTCAATGTATCAGGACATACATTGTCTTCTAGAGATGGCTTCATGGGATGAGTAATTCACAGACTTCATGGTTTGTTTTGTGAGCCACATTTTAGATTTGGAAGACATCATTTATTGTATTCATCTTCTCTTTTATGGGGATGATCCTTCTTCATTTTTTGTAAGGGAACACTGTGAACCTCTTGTTCATTCTCTACATAATCATCCTTTCTAGTTTGACATGAGTGTGGATTCTTTTGGACAACATTTGGAGGGGGCTTCTTTATCTTCAAAGGGGGTATCTTTGTCCTTAGATTGTATTCTATAATCACTTGAGCATTCTTTAGAGACATTCCACATCATCCTTCTTCCTACATTTTCCTTTTAGGAATGGGAAGACATCCTCCATACCATCTTGGTCTTGTTTCTTCAAAGGGGAGGAATGTTGTTTGGCAATCATGGATCATCTTTATCATTCATTTTCAAACACCTACCATTTTTTCAGGAGACACTACATTGAGGGGGGTTGCATGGTCTCTCTTCTTCTCTCTTATGGGGGGTCTTTTTCCTCGTATAGATTTTTTCCTTCTCATGCATCATTGAGAGTATCTTGTTTTTTATCTCTCTTTTGGGGAGGAGTTTTACCCCACTATGTTTTCTCCTTTTCTCCATTTGTGAGAGATTGTATTACATATGTACATGGGTACCTAGCATGGTCTCATAGTCAAGATCCATCTTTGTGTTATTTGTATATAATAGTACTCCCTAAGTTGTATTTAAGAGGGATGTTGTTGTAAATAGATGTTTTACCTATGTAGGTCATATTTACATGTTAATTCTACTTAGGTCCTAGTAGGGAATCTTTTCATTAGAGTTATTTGTCACTAGATCTTATCTTATCTTTTGAAATTTAATGTAAGTGTGTCCTAGGTCATTTAATATTTGTTGAGGTAGTTTTCTTATTGTATAGGATTAAGGCACATGTCAACATGTTGTCTCATCCTATCTCATAGATTTCCTTTATAATAAAGGAATCATATCTACATCATATATTTAATCTTCCAATCTTGCATCCATAATCATAGCATGATATTTCTTCCATTTCTCTCTTATGGAAGTTATTGTTATCTTGCAAGTGATCTTGGGGTGTTGAGGAGTTCACCATAAACTTCTACACTAACAATATTATTTAGTTGTTTATTTTTTCTAAAAGTGTAGTGTTTTTTCATTTGTGATGGGCAACCATGAGAAAATACAAGGATGGAAAAATATTAGAACTGGTAGAGAAGAAATACAATTTGATGGATTTTTTGTAAGCATTGAAAGAGAATAAAAATAAATTAAATTCTTCATTGGAGAGATTTGGAAACTTGTTTTTCAACAGTTTAGGAATATGCAAGAAGACTAGCAAGCCTTGAATATGTGATGTTGTAAAGTTTAGAAATTATTGACGAGGTGAAGTTGAGAGGTGAATATTTCATATTCAATGCTGAAACTATGGTGGAAGAAAGAATGGTAAGAATTCCTAGAAATTTATTTATTTAATCCCCAAAAAAAGGGCTTATGTTGGTTTTAAATTGTATACTAGGGAATTAGGATAAAAATTGTTGTCTAGGATGAGGTTTGAACAAAAATGGTTTGGAATGAATGACCAAGGATTGATCAATCCCATAGAGGTTGCTAAGATATCATATGTTAGCATGGGATTTTTGAGTGATGTATAAGAAAGGTTGTGGTCTTAAAATGCTCCTATTAAAGCTGCAAGCATGGACATAGGCTCCAATTCACAAAAATAGAAAGAAATAGTCCTCCCAAGGTAAAAATATGTTTCATTTTGTTAAGGAAAGAGAAAAATTTAATTCTCTAATCTTTAGGTAGGTTGCCAAGGATTTCATTATGCCACAAGAAGAGAAATAATAAAACTCCAAAGAAGATGGACAACAACTCCATTATTAAAACTTTCCAAGACCATTTGGGTAAGAGCAAGGAGGCACCAAGAAGTGGACAACCAATAGAAAAGAGGGATGCATTCAAAGTGATTACAAAGCATCTTAAACAAGGGGAGGTAATCTCATACAAACATGTAGTCTATTGAGTGATTCATAGATCTCAAAGAAGAAAAGGTATATAAAGCAGAGGTATTATACTTTTTATTTCATTTTCATAGGAAATGGATTGTTGCTAAGCATTGATGGCAAGAAAATCTTTGTTAATTTTTTGCTATGAGAAAAATTTGCAAGGGTATGAGCTAGAAAAAAATTTCGAACAAGCCAAAGACCTCTAATAGGAAGAATAGAAAGCTCAAGACATAGAAAGGGAAAATGCTCATTAGAAAAGAAGAGGGTAGTTTGTTCTATTATTCTAGGGTGATAAAAATCAAGGAGTTATATGTTTTTCAATTATCATGATGTAAGTAGGAACAATCCAAAAATAATAACTGGGAAGTCCAAGCCATGAAAAGAAGAATTCTTGAGAATTCATGTGAAGTAAGAATTTCTTAGTAGTTTCTTTGATTTGTGAGATTTTGAGAACCACGAGCTTTAATGAGGAAGTTTTGATCTAAAAATTTATATATAGTTGACATTTTGACAAGTCATCCCAACCTATAGCATAGTACCATGGAGTCCAATGGTAGAGTTCATCATCAAATTAGTATACAAGATTTTTTCTAGAGCTTTGATGAAATCTTAGTATTTTATAAACTGTGTTCTTTTATATGATTTAAGAAATTAGATATTATTTGTTAGTTATAATTCTCTATAAATATTCATGTGAATGTATCAATCAATATAGCATGTGGGTGAGTGCAAGATCATGGGGGTCCAAAAAGTGGCAATATGACCCAAAAGTGGCTGACGACATTTTTTAATCTAAATTTTATGAAAAGAAAGGCTTTATTAATAAATTTTTTAGCTTTCCACCAATATAAGATATGACTTATTTGGAATTAAATAGATAATTATTATTGGTTTTCTATATGCATTCTGACTAAAGTCCTAATTGATAGGTTGATTGAAAAAATCTATATAATTCTCAAACGATTTCACATTTTTTGAATCTAAAAAATGCAACACATTCTATGCTTCCCATTTTATAGGATTAAAAAAACAAAAAATGACTTTAATAAATTTTTGACAAAATTAAGGTGGTCAGACAAACAAGTTTTAATATTTTTTTAACAATTTCTAATAGAAAATTCATAACTAATTATTTACTTGCAAACAAATTATTAAAATAAATGTGGCACATTCATGCATGTGTCATCTCTTATATTAAAAGTTTCAAAAAATATATTAGTTTTTTCTTGTACTTAGGTTGGTGAGACATACACTTTATTTTTATTTTTTTCCTAAAAATTTAGTAAGTTACTATATTAAAATTTTAAAATTTCACCAAATAAAATTACTTTTTCCCAAAAGAGGATTAGTATCTTAGAAACTAAATTCCAATTTCTACAAATTTTGTTCTTAAATATTTTAAAATTATGTTAATAAATTATTCAAATTTTAATGTCAAGTTCCCTAACTCTATTTTTTCTAAATTTTCATTGCCACTTAAGGACCTACTTTGGACCCCCATGATCTTGCACTAACCCATGTGTTGAGTGACAATATGATAATTCAAGTTGACTCATTATTTTGACTTCTAGAATAATGGGAAATAAGTCAAAACAATAAGGGTTACAAATTCAATGGGAAAAACAAAAATTTACATGAATCTCTCTCCCCCTTTGACATCAATGGGACTTTTTTTTTTTTGTTTTACATAATTCTTCAATCATATAAAATTCAGATCACTCCCCCTCAGGAGTGCACCCATGGAAACACACATATCATACTGCAACCATGATACTTCTTACTCCCCTTGAGGAGTAGACCCCAATCATCAATCCAGAAAAATGATGAATTTATAGATCCACTGGACTAATGCATCTCTATGTTCACCTAGTTCAAAGGAGGGGCAGTAAACCCCAACTTCTCTCGGAGATAGTCAAAAGTATCCTTACCTTTTATATATCTTAATATCCTTTTCACAACTATAACATGTGTTTCTTCTTGAAATATGGCAACCAAGCATACTGCATGCATGATATCTGGTCTAGTAGTAGTAAGATATAGCAGTCCACCAATCATAGATCTATACTTACTCTGATTAAATTTAGGAGATTCATCATCCTTGCTTAGTTTGCATTTAGTCACCATAGGGGTACAAAATGGTTTAGAGTCATCCATTCCAAACTTCTTCAGTAATTATTTAACATACGAGTATGTGTAGGATCATCATGGAAAAAATAGACCCTTAAGTGGGAATAAAATTCAGGAAAATCAAAGTTAGGCAACATGACGTAAAAATTTGAATAAGTTATCTCTATTATTTCAAAAATATGTAAGAATAGAATCTGTAATAAATTGAATGTAGTTTCTAAACTACTAAGTTTATTTAAAAAATAAAAAAATCTATTTGGTGAAAATTTGAAATTTCAATGTAGTAGAACTTAAATTTCAGAGAAAAAATAAGAAGTAGGTGTCTGTCTAACCACCCTAACCACAATAAAATGATAATATTTTTTTATAATATTTTAGATATAAGTAGAAGACTCATGTCCCAATGTGATGCATATTTGTTTGTAATTTTTTTCCAATTAAATAATTAATTATGAATTTTTTATTACAACTTTTAAAAAATATAAAAACTCGTATGTTTGACCACCTTAACTTGGTCAAAACTTCATGACATTCAATTTTATTTTTTTAATCCTATAGTATGTGAAGCATAGAATGTGACACATGTTTCAAATTCAAAAAATGTGATACCGTTTGAAAGCTATAATTTTTTTCAATCAACCTATAAATCAAGACTTTAGTCGTAATTCAAATAGAAAATGAATAATAATTATTTATTAAATTCAAAGTAAAGAATAATTTATATTGGTGTAAAGTTGAGATCTCCTTTAAAAACCCTTTTCGTTTCATCAAGTTTGGGTAAAAAAAAATTCATCAGCCACATGGGCCATCATATCACTTACATATCGCCACTTTTTGGCCCATCATGATCGTGCACATATCCATACTTTGATTATGAAATGAATATACCCTTATCAGTTTGATTCACTTGAATTCCAAGGAATAAATTCAACTCACCAATCATAGACATCTCAAACTCTTTTTGCATCTCCTCTGGAAATTTCTTGCACATACCCTCATTTCCTCCAAAGATAATATCATCAACATACACTACTACTATCAATATTTTGTTTCCTTCAGTCTTGGAATAAAGATTACTATTTGTGAAGCCTTTGCTTAGTCAAATACCTATCCAACCTTGCATACCATGTTCTAGGTGCCCGTTTAAGTCCATATAGTTCCTTTTTCAACTTATAGACAATATCCAGTTGATCTGATAACTGAAATCCCTCAGATGGTTGTTCCATGTAAACCTCTTTTTCTAATTATCCATTCAGGAATACCTTGAAATCTTTGTGAGCAGAAAATGGCAAAAGCATATGAATAGCCTCCATTCTTTCGATTGGGGAAAATGTCTCCTCAAAGTCTATTCCTTCAACTTGTGAATACCCTTTTCACACAATCCTTTCTTTGTTTCTTACTACTTCACCATTCTCATTCAACTTATTCCCGAATGCCCATTTTGTACCAATTGTATTCTTGTTTACCAGTCTAGGAACTAATTCCCATGTCTAATTTTTCTCTATCTACTTTAATTCCTCTTTCATGGCTCTAACCAAATTTTCATCTTTGCATGCTTCAAATACTATTTTAGGTTCTATCTTGGAAAGTAGATAAAAACTTCCTCAGCTGCTACTACTTTTCTTCTTGTTGTTACACCTTTGCCTTTGTCTCCAATTATCTGTTCTTTCAGATGATTTTTTGTAAATACTTTGTAGTCTTAGGAGCAAGTTCTAAAGCCTATTCTTCTTCTTCCTTATCCTTCTCTTTCTCTTATCCTCAAATAGGTTCATCTTCACGTATTTCAATTGAATTGTGCATATTTTCATAAACTTTCACATTTTCACTTTCAACAATCTTTCTCAATCTCTTATTGTAGCATCTATATGATTTTCTTTTAGTTGCATATCCAAGGAAAATAGCTTCATCACATCTTTCATCAAAATTTCCTATATTCTCATCATCTCTTTTAATATAAAATTTTCTTCCATAAACCTTAAGGTACTTAATAGTTGGAATTTTTCCATACCACAGTTCATAAGGAATCTTTGTGTTGTTTCCTTTGATCTGAACTCTGTTAAGAATATAGAAAACAGTGTGCATTTATTCTCTCCAGTATACCTCAGGAACATTTGTCTCACTCATCATGGTCCATGCAGCTTCTTGAACAGTCTACTTATTCCTCTCAACAACTCCATTTTGCTGAGGATTTCTAGGAGCGAAAAGATGTCTCTTTATACCATGCTCTTCACAAAACATATTAAACTCATTGAAGGTGAATTCTCCACCTCTATCAAACCTTAAACATTTGATTTTCAGATTCACTTCATTCTCTACCATAGCCTTGAATACCTTGAATCTATTTAGATCTCAAGCTTTCTCCCTAAGAAAAGTAACCCATGTCATTCTAGAATAATCATCAATGAAAAGAATAAAATACCTGTCACCGTTAAGACTTTTTGTTCTTTTAGGACCACAAAGATCTGTATGAATCAATTCCAACATTTAGATAGTTGATTGTGTTTTTCCTTTAAAGTTGCAACTTGTTTTTTTTTCCAACTAACAACTTCTGCAAACAACATAAGTATGCTTTGTGATTTTTTGCAAATCCCTGACAGGTTCTATTGAACTAATCATTATTATGTTGTCAAAGTTTACATGTTCCATCCTCCGGATCCATAGCCAAATTTCATTAACTTGAGACACAAAACATTGACCAACATCCTTAAGCTGATAAATGTTTCCATATGTTCTTCCTATAGCTACCATAGTTCCAAACCCTTTTCTGATCTCACAAGCATTATCGTGAAACACAAGCTTAAATCCTTTTCTACACATTTTTCCAACACTCAAGAGATTATGCCTTAAGACCTTAACATAATAGACATCATCATTATTTTTGTTTTCCATCAAAACAAATTGTTCCTTTTCCAACAATCTTTGCACCAGAATCATCTCCAAACATGACTATTCCTTCATCATACTTTTCAAGTTTAGTAAACTTACTTTTTTCTTCGGTCATATGGTTTGAGAAGCCATTTTCAATTAACCAATAGTTTTTGTGTTATCTAGCATGAAAGGAAGAAACCAGAGTACCTTCCATCTCTTCCCTCTTATTTTTTGGACCACATTCCATTGCACATCTTCCATGGTTAGTAGACACTGATTTATTCTCTAAGGCTAGAAACATGCATTCATCTTTATCACCCTCAATATTAGATTCATCATCATAAATTCCAGCATCTTCTCTAACATAGTACAATTTCTTGAACTTTTTGTCTTTATTACAGTCTTTTCTCTTCTTGTGTATGGTTCTATTTGGACATCTTGAAGCATAGTGACCAATATTTCCACAACTGAAACATTTGAAAGGTAACATACCTTTGTACTTACCGTTACCTTTCTTCAGCTTCCTTGTAAAATTTGCTTCCAACTCCTCTGAACCTTCACTATCTAGATCATCTTCTGACTTTGTGGCTTTGAAGATTATTTCTATTTTCTCCCTTTCTTTTCCAAATTTCCTCATTTCAAATGTGGTCAAGGTGCTAAATAACTGTTCTTTAGTGAATTTGTTTGGATCATAAACTTCCTCAATGGATGAGACCTTGTCACTATAACTCTCTGATAGGGTCATCAAAATATTCTCCATTACATCTTCATCTTTCAGAGTACCCCCTTAATTTTTGACTTCATTTACTATAATTTCAACACTCTAAAAGTAGCTTGCAATGTCCTCACCTTCTTCCATTTTCAAGTTCTCATATCTGTGTGTATCTATTAACTTCTTTGATAATTTGACTCTATCATATCCTTCATACATATCTTTCAACTTTTTTGAAACTTCATAAGTAGGGCCTAAAGAAATAAATTTTGTTAGCTTAGTACTAGATAAAGGAATATAGATTGCATATGTTGCTTTCTCATTTTCCTCATAGGAAGAAATCTCATCTACAGAAGAAGGACCACTTGCTGGCTCAACAACTTTCCAAGTCTTGTAGCCAAGAGAGATCAACTAACCTCTCATTTTCACTTTCTAGAAACTGTAGTAAGATCCATCAAACATAGGGATTGTCAATTTCTGTGTCATTGGATCTACATCAAGCAGTTGATCTCTTCTTTGAGGAACCAAAGCTCTGATACCAATTCTTGAAATGCACAAGATAACTAAGAGGGGGGTGAATCAGTTGTATCTAATCACATTCACCACAAATCTTAAGCAATTCCATATTCACTTTAATATGTTATTAAGTATAAGTATGAAGTGCAGATAACAGAAAGAAAACACTAGATTGTTGAAATGCACAAGACAACTGAGAGGGGGGGAATCAGTTGTACCAAATTACTTTTACTTATAACCTTAATAAATTCTAATTTAACTTAATCTATTATTAATTATAAACATGAAATGTATATAACAAAAAGAAAACACCAAAGACACCAAATTTACATGGAAAACCCAATGAGGGAAAAATCATGGTGAGGATTAACTCACAATATAGTAGTAATGCAATACCAGATACAAAGGCTCACTGCTAGAGGGCTCATTGTCCAGAAAGGACTTACTATCTAGATACAAAGGCTCACTACCTACAGATAGGACTCACTGTCCAGAAGGAGGCTCGCTACCTATAGACAAACAAATAAATAAATATCCAGCACAATAGGTTCCACACAAGCACAACCTGATCAAAGGATTGCAGACACCATCAGCTCACTGCTTTCAGGAATCTAACACATCAAACTACTATTGCCTTGATTTTCTCTTACACGCTCTACTTTTCTCACTTGTTCGCACACTTCACACATATACCATAAAATTAGAAAACAACTTGACTTTCTTTTATACCATCTTCAACCCTAGAAACTTTCTCCAAGGTCGGCTACACATCCTTAATTTTACAAATTCAAACTAGGTTGACTAATCAACATTCCCACGATGGATAAGAATGAGAGAGGACCAATTACATATTTAATTAGGACCCAAACCACATATTGGAACAATCACACACTTCCTTAATATATGCTTAATCTTCATGTAACGTGTAAACACCAGGTTGACCAAACCTAATGAAAACACCAATAAAATTTCAAGTACATGCATCTACAACAAGATGATGACAGATGGATCACACAACATGCTTCACTAGACACTGGAACACTTCTTAGAAACCTTCAGATACATCCATAGCAATTGAAACAAAATTTATACATAGAAAATTCTTCAACAGTCCAACCAGACAGTGCAGTCACACATAGTAGCTCTGGAACTAGCCTTTCAGAGCACCAAACCACAAGCACGTTTGCCAGAACACAAGGAACATCAATATTATCAATTTCAAAATCTAAGTATAATCTTAGAAAGTAAACACAATTTCACCTCAACCACTTTTCTTCTTGTCTTTACACCTTCACTTATGTCTCCAATTATATGTTCCTCTGGATGATTTTTCTATACATATTTAGGAGTCTTAGGAGCAGGTTTTGGAGTCTCCTCTTCATTAATTTATTCTTTCTCTTCCTTTTCCTCCTCTTGTATTTTTCTATAGATAGGATCATCTGGTTCAACTTCACTTATTTCCACTGGTCTATGCATGGATTCATCAACTTTTACATTCACACTTTTAACTATTTTCCTCAATATTTTATTGAAGCGTTCATATGATTTTCTGTTAGTTGAATATCCAAGAAAAATACCTTCATCACATCTAGAATCAAATTTTCCAAGATTCTCATCATCTCTTCTAATGTAACATCTACTTCCAAACACCTTAAAGTACTTAATAGTAGGAGTCTTACCAGTCCATAACTCATAAGGAGTCTTTGTGCTACTATCTTTGATCTAAACTCTGTTAAGAATGTAAACAACAATGTGGATAGCTTCTCTCCAATATACATCAGGAACATTTGCTTCTTTCATCATCATCCTTACAGCCTCTTGAAGAATTTAGTTTTTCCTTTCCACAACTCCATTCTGCTGAGGGGTTTTAGGAGCAGAATAATGTCTCTTTATACCATGTGCTTCAAAAAATGCATTAAACTCACCAGAAGTGAATTCTCCACCTCTATCAGACCTTAAAAATTTGATTCAAAGGTTTACTTCATTCTCCACTCTTGCTTTGAACACTTTGAATCTATCTAGAGCTTGAGATTTCTCTCCAAGAAAAGTAACCCATGTCATTCTAGAGTAATCATCAATCAAAAGCATAAAAGAATTCTCACCATTAAGGCTTCATGTTCTTGAGCCATATCCAACTTTCATTAATCTGAGAAACAAAGCACTGACCATCACCACTCTTAAGCTAATAGATGTTTCCATGAGTTCTTCTTCCTACTACTACCATAGTTTCAGACCATTTTCTGATCTCACAAGTATTATCCTAAAATACAAGCTTAAATCATTTGCTACACATATGCCCAACACTCAAAATATTATACCTTAAGCCCTTAACATAATAGACATCATCACTACTATTTTTTCCATCAAGAGTAATTGTTCCTTTTCCAACAATATTAGCACCAAAGTCATCTCCAAAAATAACTAATCCTCCATCATAATTTTCAAGTTTAGTGAACTTACTTTTGTCTTTGGTCATATGATTTGAACATCCATTGATTACCCAATAGTCTTCATCCTATCTAGCATGAAAGGCAGTAACCAGAGTACCTTCCATCTCATCCTTTTTTTTCTTCAGACTAGATTCCCTTGCACATCTTCCATGGTTAGAAAACAAAAATTTACTTTCCAAAGCTAGAAACAAGAATTCATCTTTATCATCCTCAAAATTAGACTTATCATCAAAAATTCTGGCATCTTCTCTAACATAATACAATTTCTTGAACTTCTTGTCCCTTTTGTATTTATAATAATTATTATCTCTGTTCTTCTTGTGTGTGGCTCTATTTGAAATATTGAAGAATAGTGACCAATATTTCCACAACTAAAACATTTAAAAGATAACATACCTTTGTACTTAATGGTACCTTTCTTCAATTTCCTTGCAAATGTTTCTTCCAATTTTTCTGAACCATCACTATCTGAATCACCTTCTATCTTAGTTTCTTTAAAGGTTGTTTCATCTTTCTCCTTTTCTCTTCCAAACTTCCTCATCTCAAATGTAGTCAAGGTGCCAAACATCTGCTCCTTAGTAAATAAATTTGGATCATATAATTCTTCAATAGAAAAGACCTTGTCATTGTAATTCTTTGATAAGGTCATCAAGATCTTCTTTATTAATTACATCTTCATTTGTCATGGTACCACCTTGATTTTTGATTTCATTTGCTGCAAGTTCAACTCTTTGATAGTAGCTTGAAATGTCTTCACCTTCTTCCATTCTCAAGTTCTCAAATATGAGTTTAGCTATTAACATCCTTGACAATTTGACTCTATCATTTTCTTCATAAATATCTTTCAACTTTTCCCATACTTCATAAGCAGTGCCTAGAGAAATTCATTTTTTTCATTCAGTTTTAGATAGAGCACTAAAGATAGCATACCTTTCTTTTTCATTCTCCTCATAGGAAAAAATATCATTTGCAGAAGAAGGACCACTAGCCAGTTCAACATATTTTCTCTATAAATTTCAAATTCTTGAAACCTAGAGAGATCAAGTAACCTCTCATCTGCACTTTCCAGTCACTATAGTCATCTCCATCAAATATAGGGATTTGCAACTTGTGTGTCATCTAATCTAACTCAAGAATTTAAGCTCTACTTTGAGGAACTAAAGCTCTGATACTAACTATTGAAATGCACAAGACAATTGAGAGGGGGGTGAATCAATTGTACAAAATTAATTTTACTTCTAACCTTAATCAATTCCACTTTAACTTAATTTGTTATTAAGTATAAACATGAAATGCATATAACATAAAGAAAACACCAGAGACACTAGATTTACATGGAAAACCCAATGAGGGAAAAAAAATTATGAGGATTAACTCACAATATAGTAGTAATGCAATACCAGATACAAATTATCACTTCTAGAGGGCTCACTATCCAGATACAAAGGCTCACTGCCTATAGATAGGACTCACTGTCTAGAAGAAGGCTCACTACCTACAAACAAAACGATAAATAAAGATCCACCACAATAGGTTCCACACAATCGCAACCTGAAAAGAGGATTGCAGACACCATCAGATCACTACTTTCAGGAATCTAACACATCAAAGTACTGTTGTCTTGATTCACTCTTATACTCTACTTTTTGCACTTGTTTGCACACCTCACACATATACCATAAAATTCGCAACAACTTGACTTGCTTTTATACCATCTTCAACCCTATAAACTTTCTCCAAGGTTGGCTACACATCCTTCATTTTACAAATTAAAACTAGGTTGGCTACTCAACATTCTCGTGGTGGATAAGAATGAGAGAGGAATAATTACATATTTAATTAGGACCCAAAAAAAATCTTGGATCAATCACACACTTCCTTAATCAATGCTTAATCTTCATGTAGCGTGTAAACACTAGGTTAGCCAAACCTAATGAAAACACCAATAAGATTTCAAGTACGCACCTCTACAACAAGATGATGACACGTGGATCATAGAACATGCTTCACCAGACACTAGAACAATTCTTAGAAACCTTCAGATATTTCCATAGCAATTGCAAAAAAATTTATACACAGAACATTCTTCAACAATCCAACCGAACCGTGTAGTCACACATAGTAGCTTTGCAACAAGCCTTCTAGAGCACCAAACCACAAGCACATTTTCCAAAACATAGGGAAGATAAATATTATCCTTCTTCTAGATCGACAAGATCTGAGACAAACCACCAAAAGATTGTGGAACAAGAACATCTCTCCTAGTCCACAAACAAATAGTTCTACCAAACCGGTTCACACACCGGTGAACACATCTTTCACTCTCCATAACCCATAAGCTAAAACTCATGATATATTATCCATTGAAGCTCATGAACAATGCCACGGATCCGTACAAGCATAGTATCAACAAAAAATAAATGTGGAGCACATTACTAGAGCACACTCAGAACACACAAAAAAAACTATCTTCATTATTTATTAATTTTCTCAAAATCACTTGGCATCAACATATCTACAACATCATAAATATAGCTTCATGTACTCTCAACACTTCTACAGTATCTCAACTATACATGTACCATATGCAATCACTCTGAACTATGTTGACATTAATGATAACATTAATGACAACACCACCAAATACATCCATACTTGCAACACTATTAAACCAGATTTACGTGGAAAACCTAATAAGGGAAAAACCACAATGAGGATTAACTCATAATATAAGAGTAATTGAAAAACCAGTTACAAAGAGGCTCACTACCCAAGATAGGACTCACTATCCAAATGGGAGGATCACTACCTAAAAATAAAGAAAGATAAGAATAATAATGTTAAATAAATAACATTATCTCAATACATGTAACAAAAGATCCACCACTGCAACTTCCACACATTCACAACCTTGATCAAAGAATTGCAGACACCATCAGCTCACTACTTTCTGGAGTCTAACACATTAAATTTCTCGCTGCCTCGGTTCATTTTCACACAATCTCTCAATTCTACCTTGCTTCTAACACTTGTGGCATTCAATCCTTAACATCTTTCCTTGTATTTATACCATCTTGAATCTCATAAAATTTCTCTAGGGTTGGCTACACATTCTTCATTTTACAAATTCAAATTAGGTTGAAAACTCAACATTCCCATAGTGGATGAGAATAAGAGTGGACCAAACCAATACTTAACTAGGACCCAAAACAACATCTTGGATCAACCATATGCTTCTTTAATTGATACTTATCCTTTGCATGATATGTAAACACCAATAAAATTTGAATTACACACATCCACAACAAGAAGATAATATGCAAACCACATAACACGCTTCACCATACACTGGAACACATCTTAGATTCCTTCAAATTCATCTGCAACTACTGTGACAACTTTCATATGAAGAACACTTTCCATCAGTCCATCCAAACTGTACAAACACACATAGTAATTCCAAAACTAGTCTTTGAGAGCACCAAACCACTAACACCATTAAAATTCTTCCTCCAGATCTGCAAGACCTGAAAAAAATTAGTGAAGGACTGCACAGAAGATACATTTATCCCAGTCCACAGACAATCAACTCTACCAGACCAATTCAGAAACTGGTAAACTCAACTTTCACTCTTCATCCAACTAGAAGCTATAATCTAGGATATATCACCCAAGGATGCCCATAAACAAAACTATAGATCCATACAAGCATAGGATCAACACAAAATAAATGTAGAGCACATACCATAGCATATTCTCAACACACACACAATTCTATCTTCACTATTTATTAATTTTCTCAGAAGAACTTGGTAACTCATCATATCAACACACCTACAACACCATAAAGATAGCTCCATGTACTCACACCTCTACAGTATCTCAACTATGCATGCACCACCTACAATCACTTATTTCATTTCACTGCAACAACCTATATTATGTTGAAATCAGTGAAAACATTAATGACAACACCACCATACTCATTCATACTTGCAACAGATAACTCTAAGCCAAAATGATGAAAAAAGCATGTGATTGTGGCTAAAAATGTGTAGCATAAATTTGCACATCAAAATGATGGATCCATTTCTAATAGAAGAGCCTTATATTTATAGGACTCAAGGGCTAGAAAAAGAGGTGAAATTAGGCAATGTGTGACTAAATGGAGATTCATTATCCATACATGACAAATGTCACACGGCGAAGAGAATCAATAGGGATATGTGCCTCACACAAGTGTGTGCACATCTTGGGAGGAGAAATGTAAGAAGAATTTAAGGCATACGTGGCTTGTGTAAGAGGTATGTAAGAGACAAGATTTAATATAAGAGGCCATTTAAAGAATGTGGGTGAGAATATAAGAGGGTGATCCCACAATGTTGGTCTACAATTTCTTGGAGATTCTGATTTTTGCTGAAATCACATTTTTAAAAAAATATAATGATTTAAGCCTTAAAAAGTTTCATTTGAAGGATTCCAATTCAAGAGGGTTTGATCAAACCACCTTAGATCAAATCCCTTTGGATAAAACCCCACTATTTTTAAACCATACCTATAATAAAGTCTCCTTTACACCTATAAAAATGCTAATAAAGAACCACTTTTGATTTACCTTTTGGGGGATCAAATGAATTCATTTAAAATTAAGTTTTTGTAAGTATGTATTCCTTATTATAAGCTTCCCAAAAAGTATAATTTTAAATAAATTTAATATTACTATTATATTTATTTTTTATTTCTTGTGAATGTAGGTTTTTCACCGAAAATCAAGCTCTTTATTCTACATATGTGAAAAAATAACATATTATAAAAAAAAAATGGAAAATATCAATGCACTAGATATTGAAATCCTTGATTAAAAAAAAAGAATTTTGATACAAACAAAACAAGTTATGTTGTATACAGTTCGCCTATGTCTGAATTGTAATTGGTTTGACTTCAAAACTTGATTAAGAAAAGAACATTCAATAAAACACTATGAAACCAAATATAAGTGCTAGATATCATAGTTAAAAATCTAAATTCAAAAAAAATAGAATTTTATCCTTCATGGAAAAAAATTATGTTGTATATGATGAGCATCACTCCTTAAAAATGGTGTGTATTGAAAAAACTAGTTTTCGAAGGAGATGGAAAAAGAAGTGGGATTTCATTCCAAAACTTTTGAGAAAAATATATTTAGAATCTAGAAACAAAATGTCACAAATCACTAGTTTGCATCATCTTCAAATTCCTCATGGTTTACCCACTATAAGTGCTCGAAAGTGAAGATTTAGATAGAAAAAATCAGTTTAGTGTCCAGTTTGGCCAAAAAATGTAAACCAGTATTATGAGATCACCCAAGAGAAAGTTGGCTCTTGTAAGATCATTAAAGGCCTTTCTAAGAGGCTTTTAATATTTGGGAGGGAAAGTGAAATGGAGGAGTTACTGAGAGAATATTCCAAGAGAACGTCCTTTTGTGAGGGAAATAGCACATTTAATTAATTCTAAAAAAATAATTTCATGTGCAAGTGGGGTTAGTAGATCATAGGTTTATTTAACCTTAATGGGGTTAAAATCTAGACACTTGGCTAATGAAGATTAGCAAGTGATTTAGGGTTAATTATCAAGAATTAATTAATCTTAGGTGGATTAGGGATTTTTAGAAGAATATGACATTTAATTAAATAAATAGATTTATTTAATCAGATGAGAAGAGATAAGGGTTTTAATTAAATGATTTACATTATTTAATTAAATGAGATGAAAATTAGTAAAAAAAAAGGGTTAATTAATCCAATAAAATTAATTATTTGATTAATAGGAGAAAATGTCGAATTTAATTAAATAATATAGATTATTTAATTATAAAGTTAGAAAATGAGTGATTTAGGAGGAAATGATGTTAATAATTAGATTTAGATGTGTAATATTGATCAAGACTATTTAAGTGTCTACATTTTTTCCCTCTTTAAAGCGAGGTGTAACCTCTCATATTGGCTCAAAGACTGGCGCTTCTTAGGATCAATGATGCTGCTAAGATAAAAAATTCAATTTTTTATTTTATTTTTTGGATGCCCCACTATTGCCCTAGCGGAAGGAATTATGTTGCTACATTGCCCCCTCAAGAGATTGGGCAAAAATATCAATTTTTAGGTCGAGCTCATGATAAAGATTCAAAATAATTGCACCTATATAAAAGTCATTTAGAAGGTGTGAAAATAGGCTCAAGACGCTAAAAAACACTCAGCATAGGCTTCGTGGCTCAAAATCCATGCTTCCCCCTCAATTAGGGTAAACAACCCTAATTTTCATGCTTAAATATAGGAGGGGTCATTTTCAAGTCATTTGTGCATTCACACTTTGAGATTTCTTGCAGTTTTTGCTCTGACCCTCTGACGAAATGGCTTGTCGTGCGCTTCTATGATACATCACTAACCGAGTTCGAGAGTACTAGCAGTCTCTAGGTGCAAGACCACCAGTACGCAAATTGAAAATTTTCTTGTACTTCACTTTTTTCATGCATTTAATAGGCATCAAAGTTAGGCTAGGTTGGGCATCACCCTATTGAAATGCTCTGGGGACTTTCAGTGATGCTTTTTTCAATTTTAGCAACACTACTATGAACAATGATGCATCTGAGGATTTAGAATCAGGGTTTCATTTTGGGTTTAGCGATGCAAATGCATAGGGCAATGCTAGGTTGTATTTGTATCTGACGACATTAGGAAATATAACGACATAATTTCCTAGAGTGACACACCATTAGATTTGAATATCACAATGCCCCAAATACCGACACATAATTAATTTTATAGTGACGCCAATTAAAATGACAATGCATTTGCAATTTGGTTATGGTGACACTATTGAACATAGCAACACAATTGCTAATTGGGAGTTCAAAAACTTAAAACGTCGAATTTTACGCAAAATTTGGTGTTTTCTCAATATGTGCATGCAGGAGGTGATCCAACCACTCATGTCATGTGAGCACTGACTCAGGTTGCTTGAGGAGCTAGAGGATTTGGATGATATTTGATAGGAGCACCTAGGGAAAATTGGGCTCTAGTTCATTACATATATGCTTGAGGTCAAGACACATCTATCAATGATGATGACACTAGTTGAGCGATGACATAGCGAGACATTGTCATTCCACCTCCCTATCAACAAGGCCATAATTACGTTGGAGGATGTGTGGAGGATACTACGACTTCCCATTCATGGGGGGAATTTGATTTATGACATAGACTCCAAGTTGGATGCATTCCATGATGTCCTATAGTAGGATGATCTTGTGCTAGCAAGCTCCTAGATCGACTTGGAGATGTATTGAGGGTGGGAACCAATATTCAGATTGATAGTTGGAGCTCTTATTGGTGGGATTGTTTCCCTAGACTGACGAGGGAGAGGATTCAATCCTAGTTGGGGGTTGGCTTGGAAAGGGATGTTTTATCAAAGGAGACTGTATGCATGGGGCCCTATCATGTTGGCCTCTTTGTACGATGACATGCATCATTTTTTGTATGGAAAGGGTCAAGAATTATTTGCAAGAGTTACACTATTACATATTTGGGCATGCAAGCACATCGTTGTGCTCAAATAATTTGTAGTGCTAGTAGATGTGGATGCAGATGAGCTAGTTGTTTTCCAATGCAAGGGACATATCACACTGCATCATATGATTCCATTAGGCATACCCTACTAGTGATGAGTTATTTATGATATAATTGTGTTTCGATGGTCACCATGGTTATAGATGCTTGCCTGGTACAAAAATCACCAAAATTTATTCTTCACGAGGTAGACTTAGTATGTGCAGGGCCAAGAGCATACCATGATTGAGGGGTACCTACCCGATCGAGTGGCCAGATAGTTTGGTGAGGTGTAAGATGCACGTGTAGATGATTATACAACCATATTCACTAGGGAGACAACATGGGGTCTGTAGATTGTTGTACAAGTTGTGATAGATGAGTTTTGATAGCTGGTGGCCAGGCCTTGGGCCTATGATCAGACCCAGAATGATGCAAGGATTATAATAACCTATAACGCATGGTTTGTGCCTCCTCTCTGACTAATAGATCCAACAGGGGTACATTCATGGGGGGGCCTAAAGGGAGAGGTGCAAGTAGGGGACATGTTCCACAAGATCCCCAACAGGATCAAGGTTAGGGTGATCAGGTGATTAGACAAGGTCAGGGCTAGGGAGGCCATGATCAGATAGTGGGTCAGGTACTAGAGGGATTTTTGGACTTGATGTTACACCAAAAGATCAACCTATCAATTCTCGATACAAGCCAGAGTTAAGATCCACGAGAGGCGATTAAACCATGTCATAAATCTTGAGCACCATGCTGAACAACCAAGGAGACCAAGGGTGCACACCTTGCAATAGGGATCACTACCATGACCACCATGACCACCACGCTAGTAGCAATAGGGTCTGAACCCTCAAGATGCTCATTTTTAGCTATTGGCATAGGAGTGGGACCAGGCCCACCAATAGATTTAGATGATTATAAGTGAGTGGGACTAGGATCGCTAGTAGGTGCAGGCACTGACACAGAAGAGAGACCATGAGAGGTAGCACCGCTAAGCCTCAAACATACAACTAGCCTAGGAGATGGGGAGGAGGCATCATCTAGAGGTTGTTACACAACACCAAGCACAATAGGTACAGGGGAAGGTGGACCAGATGGTGTCGACACACCTTTATGGGGGAGAGAAGGAGGAGGTGTCTTATTATAAGACACTTTATTATTGATATGTCCCCTCGAGCTATCAACAGCTAAATTTTGAGCATAGGAGTGGTGTTGCACCCAGTGCATCGGGTGGGAAGCCATTAGTGAGACAACCTAGACATTTGAGTCATAAACATCCATCAAGTGGTCACCAAGACCAATCGCACCACAATGACAAATAGAGTAAGGGTTAGATCTTACCCTGATGTTGTAGATAGATTTTTTGATGTACAACCTGATTTGTTATGTATATATATTCATTGGTTGATTTTGATAGCCTCTTGTATACCATGTATAATTATGCCACACATTGACAATGATTTGTATCATGATATTCCATTTTTTAATATATATATGAGATGGCACTAATACGGTGTGTATTATGTGATGTTTCTTTTATCTTATGGTATATGTATGGATGCATATGACATATTTATGGATACCATGTACTTTCATTCATGTTTATGATGTGATGTGTATGATTTATTATGCGATATTATGGATGCATGTGATATGTGACATGACATGGATGTGATGGATGGTTTACTTCTATTTTTTAGCATATTTCTCTATATGCTATGCATGATTGATTTTTTTATGCTATGAATTGATGTGGTTCATATGAATTTTATGGATGATTATGTAATGTGAGAAGATGTTTAGAATAACAAATCTATATTATCCTAAACAACTTAAATGATAATGATGATGTAAGATGTATGATGATCTGCTATGATTATGCAAGATGTGTGCATGTTAATGGTTTTTGGATGTAGGATGGATGCATTTTTATTTTTGTTGAATGTCATGATACCAAGTTAGTGCAGAAAGAAGGTAGAAGAATAAGATGGATCAAGCCTCCATTCTAAGAAGATGCAAAAGTATAAAAAGTCTATGAGTCATCAAAAATTTATCAGATATGGTGATGAGTGATGATGATTTGCTTATCCAGGGATTCAGACACAAATGACACAATATTCCTTATGTTTTATAAAACACATAGATGTATGATGCATTAAGGTATGGACAACTAGGATTCCATTGTATCTAGTGTGATGGACTTTGACTAGGAAAATAGATAGGAGTATCCTTTTTTACAACTGACTTACAAAAACCTTGCTAGGATATACTTCAAAAGCTTTAAACATCTCATACCAAAACATAGAAAGGCATAACTTCCCAATGTAATAGTCAACAAGTTGTCCAAAACACTTTCCATACATACCTAACAAAGAAAGTATTCGCCAAGGTTAAATTACAAAAACATCCAACAAGCACATCAAATGAAAGCTAATGATCAATGCCCCATTCCTTTCTCTCTAGATCATTTTGAAAGACATCATTGAGAGGTCATTGGAATGGGCGCAAGAAGATAAATCATAAGAAAAGATCAAGAAAACAAACAAGATAATGTTCTTCATATCTCTAGCCTATACTAACGTGCTATAGTGATTCCTGATGTTGATGTCCATTTTAGGAAGGATACATCCTAGGACATGATTATTAGATGCTTTGGAAACAAACTAGATGATAGGCTATTGATATAAAAAGTTAACCAACTTCTTTACTTACTGAGCTAGAGTCAAGACCTTTACGTTTATGCCTACACTTTCTGAAGTGCTACACTTTTTTCAATTAGTTTTACCAAAGGTTGAAGACAATGATCAATTTATTATGGGTGGAATTTTATTGCGAGTGAAAGTGAGATGGGATGGATGATTATGAATTTTCTAGAATATTTCAATGTTTTTAGTGTTTCGAAATGTTATGAGGTTATTTTTAAGTTTATGTTGTTTTACGAATGTTTTGATTTCAAGTTTTCAAATGTTGTTGTGTTTTCTTATATTTATGAATGTTTCTTTGTGTCTCAAGGCCTCATCAATGATGGTCTTGCCTAAGTTATACATGCAGAAGCCTCATAGTTCAACATGGTTACTATTTTTATTTTTTATTTTTTTTGACCTATTGTTTGGATTTTGATGTGAATTGGATGTTTTTAAATTTTTGAGTTTTCAATTTTATGATTTTTAAACATTTAAGATTATGAATGTTTTTGTGTTTTGTGATATTATGATTTTTTTTGGATTTTTTAATGATTTTGCAAGTGTTTTTTTATTTTTTGAATGTTTATGAAAGATCCTCAAGAATATACATGAGCCTAATCCAATGCAAGGATAGATGAATTCCCCCAGTGTGATGTGATAGACTACCTCGATATAGGTAGGAAAAACTGGCCTTAGGAATGTGCCAAGTAGTACTAAAGGGGAATATGATATGAACACAGATGGGTGATAGATTGAATATGATGAATGAAGGATGAATGTGATGGAAAAAATGCAGAACAAGCC
Organism: Sequoiadendron giganteum; assembly: GCA_007115665.2. Lineage (NCBI taxonomy): Eukaryota > Viridiplantae > Streptophyta > Pinopsida > Cupressales > Cupressaceae > Sequoiadendron > Sequoiadendron giganteum. Next base: position 93,181,243 of record VCHN02000014.1, read on the forward strand.
AAAGAATCGATGGTGGATAGAGAGTTCTTATTTACACAAGAAACC
>VCHN02000014.1:93181387-93280946 GCA_007115665.2 Sequoiadendron giganteum
CGGTGGGACTGCTTTAATGAACCTAAATCTAAATAGATCTCAAACAATGAAAAACCTTGGTTTGTTTGTGTCGTCACTAGGAACAATACAAGCTAGAACCCATATAGTGAACATTTTTCCAATCGCTACCAAAAATTATGTGGCATGGGATGTTGGAAGCCCCCTTATAGCACTAGTAGCACCCACTGTTTCGGCCCCTATACCGGTATTTTCTTTAAAAGCTATACCTAAATTTACCGAGGATGGCTCAAGAACACCATCCGAACATCTGTAAGATGCGACAGATGTGTGTTTGGTGCACGAAGTTACCAACCAAAATATAGCACTAAAGTTGCTAGCAGCCTCTTCTAGGGGCAAGGTGCTAGACTGGTACTGCATTGTGCAAGCTAACATTATCGGTACCTGGGATCAACTTGGAGATCCTTTCTAAGAGATATTTTCAAATGATGGAGATCGTTATTCATTCTACCATCAGTTGGTGACCATAAAGCGGGCTCCTCATGAAGCCATGACTGACTTCAATGCTCAGTTTCACACAACTTAGCAAAGAATTTAGGCTGCTATCCGACTATTGGCCGAGTTGGCATTCATGTTCTACCTGAAATCAATCAATGTCAACATCTCTATGATGATCCAGTCTCTTGGCAGAACCACTTTACTAGATGCATACATCATTGCGGTCAAAGTAGAAAACAACCTGATCGACACCAGGAAGCTACTACCTTAGCTCGTTATCCCTATATTTCTAGACATATCAGTTCTTGCCTAGGAAATAGCATCTACCAGTGCACCCGATGCTCCCCAATCTATGTACACATATCCAAGCGTGCCATAAAATGTTGCTTCCAAGTCTAATTCTTCAAAAGAAGAGATGAACGACATAAAATAATTGTTGTGGAACCTATGAAATGAAGTAACTACCATCAAGCGCAACTAGGTCACACCTCCAAGACCAACCTACCAAAATTATCAAAGTGGAAGGCCTTCATACCATCAAAACCAATATCAAGGAGGTGCGCGTGCAAGTCTGTAGGCCCAAGTAACTATTCAAATAGTTCCAGTACCTACTTTACTATAGAATGCTCACCCAAGCTCAAGTAGAGATCTAATGGCAAGGAAAAACAACCTTGCCAAAGATATCAATCCATGGTGCTTCCCCTGCAGCAATGCACATATGCCTCAAAACTGTTCGCATGGAAATTTGCAGTAGAAGGTGGCAAAATAGCATAGCCAAGGTGTAGTGTCAAGTTCAAGAGGTTATACATATGCCTCTCCACAAATTGAAAACATGGTACTTATCGCTCAAATGCAAGGAATTTCCTTGGAGCAAGAAAATGTTATAGCTCCTGACCACCCTATCTTCTCATGGATGGAAGGAGAAGAAGTAGTATTCAGATATGAGGCATTCACATTGGAGACCCCACAAGTGGAGTCTGATTACAACACTCATTCAAAGAGGAGATTCATGGATGAACTGGTCACTCTGCAGCCTACAAGTGCCTCCAACCAGACTCCTACTTCTTCCACAGTTTATCTACAAGCACAACTACACAAGGAGATTGTTATAACCAGATCTAAAGAACATAAGCCTTCAAATCCACCGCCATTCAATGGGGTGGAACAATTGAAAAAAAAAATTGCTATCATATCCCTTTAGGATATGTTAGCTATTCTAGAGAAAAGGTCATTGCTACAAAAGGCCCTTTAGGAAGATGCAGTTATTGAGCCAATAGAGCAATCACTCAAAGGAAAAGTTGTCAACCCATCACCTTTGGCCAAAGTTCTCACAAATAGTACAAAGGAGACCTCTACTAAAGTTAAAGAGAAGCCGAAACCCAAGCCCTTTCTCTTAACCTTATTGTGGGAAAGAAATTATTGCATAATGCCATGATTGACTATGGTGCTAGCACCATAGTCATGCCCAAGAAGATAGCCGAAGCCTTAGCACTTAGCTATGAACCTTTAAAGAGAGGGGTTATACAGCTTGACGGGAACAAAGTCAAAACTGCAAGTGTCATCAAAGACCTCCCTTTGAATTTATTCTCCTACCCTAGCATCACTGTTCCACAAGATACTATGATCATAAACGTTACTCCCATGTTCGACCTCTGCCTATCTTGAGAATTCACTTCAAAAATAGGTGGGTATATTTCTTTGGACTAGTCTCACCTGATCTTAAAGACCAAGCACAGAGCTAAAATGAAAATTGTATCTAAATATTTGCATTCAAAACATGTGGCCAATGAAGCCATGATCAGCTTTGAGGCTGCTCATACCTCTTTAACTAAAGAATAAATGTATGGTACCAAGCTACTTGAGGATGAGAAGGTAACTGGAGATCGAACCGATCAAGAAGAGGTCCTCCTAAGTGAATATATAGACACTGATCCTTTCGGTAACTATCATGCTATTGGATTGGGAACCTATGTAATCTATGATGTGGATCAAGAGATCCCAAAGGTGGTAAAGGACCCCACGGTTGTTCAAGCCTTAGAGCTATGGAAATTTCTCTTTGATGGTGCAAGGTACAAGGTTGGTGTTGGTGTTGCAATATGTTTGACATATCTAACCAATGAAGAGATTCTCAAGACTTTTTTCTTCCAATTCGCGTATTCGAACAATGAAGCTGAATATGAAGGCCTTGTGCAGGGTCTAAGCCTCGTAGAGAGAATAGGTGTCAAGAAAATAATGGTGTTAAGAGACTCCAAACTAATAATCAATAAAGTCTAAAAAATCTCTAGAGCAAGGAATGTCTACATGCAGTCTTATAGACACGAGGTCCAGGACCTAATTGAAAGCTTTGAAACCTTCAATATTTGGGTGGTGCCTAGGGAGAAGAATTCAATTGCAAACCACATGGCGACAATATGATCTCAATTCAATCCTATCTCCAACTTGATTAAGAATATACACTCAGTGCAAGTGATGGTTTGACCCTCCATTCTAGATAATGATCAGAGCTTGCAAGTGTTCGAAAGTGATGAACACATCACCTTATTCATCCAACAATTAGGAGAATTTTTTGATCAACTTCAACCAAAAACTGTAGAAGAATATGAAGGGAAAATCATAAGATCTAACAAGCTTCTGAAGGGCCTAGTTACTCTCAAACATTTGTTCAACTGTGATGATGCGAGAAATGATAAGAGGAAAACTGTAGTAGACAAAAGAAACTATGCAGACCTTCATGTCAGAGATGGAAGAAAGCTCAAACTTGGGAAGGATGTGCCGCATCATGATAAAGAAAGGATCATCAACTTCTACAAGAAGTATGAAGGAGTAGTGGCCTGGTCATATGATGACCACAAGGGATACGATCTCGACATCATCTAGCATACAATAGAGCTAACATAAGGTGTGAAACCAGTCCACTAAAAACAAAGACCAGTAAATCCGAAGATCGAAGCCTTAATGGCACAAGAGCTGACAAAGCTAAAATCAATCCCAGATTGTCTTCTCAATCAAACATAGTACATGGGTGTCTAACCTAGTTCCGGTCTGAAAAAATAATGGAGACATTCATCTCTATGTTTATTTTCCTGACCTAAACATGGCATCGCTAAAGGATCACTACCCACTACCTTCCATGGAATCAATCTTGCAAACTATAGTTGGTGCAAAGATGTTTTCTTTGTTAGATGGATTTTTGGGTTACAATAAAATTCGAGTTAAAGAGGAGGACCGACATAAGACAATGTTCACTGCCATGTGGGGTTTTTTTTCATATTCAAAGATGCCTTTTGGCCTTTCAAATGTTGGAGCTACATTCCAGCAAGCAATGGAGAACTAATCAACAAGATTATCTTAATCTAGTTGGATGATCTCATGGTGTTCTCTTAATCAAAAGATGACCATTTTGATCATCTAGAGATGGTTTTTTAAAAATGTCAAGAGTTCAGGGTGTCCCTGAACCCAAAAAAATGTGTTTTTGGAGTGCCTCAGGGAAAATTATTGGGGCATGTAGTGTCCAAAGATGGTATTTCCATCGATCCAAAATGGGTAAAAGCAATCAAGGAGCTTCCCCTATTTATCAATAAAAAGGGAGTTCAGTCTTTCCTAGGGAAAGTGAATTTTGTCAGCAGGTTCATTTATGATTTTGCAGGCTTGATAAGGCTGATCACCCTTATGCTCAAAAAGAATAAACCATTCAAATGGATGAAGGAAGCTAGATAAGCCTTTGGGAAGGTCAAAGAAGATATTATTTCAGCTCTTGTGCTAATAAATCCTTGCCTATCAAAGGATTTTATCATATATGTGTTCAGTAGCCGATCTAGCATAGCTACTGTCCTAACCCAAAAGGATGATGAAGGAAAAGGAGAACATATGATAGCCTTCCACTCCCACACTTTGAAATAATATGAGATAAGATATAACTTTATTTAAAGACACGCATTTTCCATTGTCAAAGGTCTCAATAAATTATGAGACCTTATCTCTTATAGCAAGGTGGTTGTATTTGTAGCACATTCTAGTGTGTGCGAATACATAATGGAAGGAGAAATCACTGAGAAAAGGGATAAATAGATAAAAAAGATCCTAGAGTATGACATTGATGTCAAGCTTGCTAAAACAGTGTGAGGTAGAGGGTTATGTGAGTATCTAGCTTCGAATAGCGAAACACCAATGGAAGAAGGGCAGCTCAAAGTAATCTTTCTCAATGAACCTGAGCTCGAAAGTTGTTGGTTGGTGGACAAAATGAGATTTATGCAAATAAGGAAATATTTGATAAACCTTCCTTCTCAAAAGAGAAGATTTTACAGACTGCAGAACAATGGATACACACTAATTAAGGGAGTTCTCTTCAAGAGGAATTTCAATGGTGTACTCCTATGATGTGTAAATCAAGGGAAGTCATAGAAAATATTGAAAGAATTCCATAGCAGCCCAGTAGGTGGGAACTTCTCCGCAAAAATAATCACCTTTAAAATTATGAGCGTGGGGTATTTTTGGCCCACGTTGTTCAAGGACTCATATGCTTTGGTCAAAAGGTGCAAGGAATGTCAATTCTTTGTAGTGAGAAGAAACTTTTTGGCCATGCCACTCAACCCAATAGTAGCAGACAAGCCTTTTGTGTAATGGGGGCTGGATTTCATTGGAATGATTAACCTCGTGTCAAGTGTTGACCACAAGTGGATTCTCATAGCCACCAACTATTTCACCTGGTGGACTGAGGCTATGCCCTTGAAGAATTTAACAGAAGCAAAGATTGTGAATTTCCTTGAGGAAATAGTTAAAAGGTTCGGTCCGCCTAAGACTATCATCTCTAACAATGAAAAAGCTTTCCTAGGGACTAAGGTATGTCAATTCGCATTTAAATATGGAATATTTTGAAGACCTCTTCAAATTATTACCCATAGGGAAATGGACTAGCTAATTCGACTAATAAAATATTAGTTTGACTCATCAAAAGGATCGGGTCAGAACATCAGAAGGAATGGCATCAAAATCTTTACGTAGCACTTTGGGCAGGCCGCATAACCCCTAAGCAAGTTTTGAAGACTTCACCATATGAATTAGTTGACGGGAAGGAGGAATTTTTTCCCATCTCTATAGAAATTCGAGTGTTGCAATTACTCAAATCTTTAGAGATAGAGAAAAATGGAGTTATGGAGATGCGCCTAGCAGAACTGATGGAAGTTCAGGAAAAAAGGAGAAAATCTCTAATGATCATGTGCAATCATTAGTAGGTGGTAAAATTATACTTCGATAAGGAGACCTCCGACCAAGGTCTTAAATGTGGAGACTTACTGCTTAAGTTCAACGAAAGGGCCACAAAGTCTAGTCAACATGGAAAATTTGATAGCCTGTGGGAAGGCCTCTTCTACATTATTAAGTGCAAGAAACACAACGCTTTTGAAATTGAAAGCATGGATAAAGAAGCACTGGGTATTCTTGTTAATGGAATCCACCTTAAATTGTTTAATTAAAGCTTACTAATGGTTCTACCCATGTAAAATATGTAATTAGTGTATAGTTTTCTTTTCCATTCTTTTGTTCGGTCGGTCTTTCCACCAACCCATATGCAAAATTGTCAAGATATTTCGAAAGAAGAGAAAAATGAACTCATAGTGAAGAATTGCAGAATCAAAGGAGATAAGAGTTTTAAAACATAATTTGTATATTCATTTATGGTATTATATACTTCAAAGATTACATGTTCAAAATGGCTCTAGGGCCATACTTTCAAAAGTATATCTATATAATGTGCAGTTTATATATGCTATAAAGGCCTTTTTCTAGGAATATTTATGAAAGCAAAGACAAGTATTGACTATTCAGGTAGAAGCACAAGTATTATTAGTAGCAACAACTAAAATCACTTCGTCAACGGAAGAAAAAAAAATAGTGGCATCATCAACAACACCAATGAGTAGTGGAGGGAACACAAGGTTCCTAAAGTCTGTGTACCAGTCAACATCATAGAAAAGAACCATATTATAGACACACAACAGGAAATGGCAAGCATGAGTAACTTTTTGATGATGCTCTTCATGTTACTGAACATGAAAGCTACTCAAAAATGGCACCCATGGTACCACAAAATCCTCTTCAATGTGCTTACAAAGGTTACTTTCCATAGGGAGGCCCAGGCCATATACAACATTTGTCATAGCTTCTTCAAGGCTGCCAAGGCACCTCTTCGAAAAGATTTGAAGTGTCAAGTGTAGAATCATATCCTTTGGTACCTATATGTCAAGAAGGGAAGCAACAAAGTGAGAGCATATATCTATGTTCACCCTATTTTTATCTTCATATTCAATGCAGTCCCTTCCCAGAAACAACTTAATGGATATGATCACTAGCGAGTGCTTATTCTTAGTCATGTGATTGAAGCACCTATTAGAAATCTCTCCCAAAAATGTTGTCTAAGATTTCTTACTTGTGAACCTAAGAGGAGTATTCATCTTTCCTATTACTACCCAATTATCTAAGTGTTAATTCTTCCTAAGAGCTAATTCTTTCAAATTGTTAAGTGTGAATTTGTTGTTGCTAAGGGGTCTATTTATAGAAATGTTTAAGGTACCTACATGCCATAAGCATGATGCTAATCGAGTGTTAACTCAAAAATCCCACCAAGGGACAGCTTGAAATTCCCACCCAGTTGCATCTACATGTACGAATTGTTGTGTGCAAGATTAAACAATGGTAATTAATTAGCGCAAGTTGATGACATCCCCAAGCGATCGTCTATATGATCAGATGTTGAGGTGTCATGCTACAGGAATTTTCCAATCACCAAGGTGAAACTCAAATCTTTTCAAGTATTCATTCTATTTGGCTTAATTATTCCTTTCAGAATATTAATTTCCAAAGCATGTGAAAGGTTCATATGCTTTCAATCATCCGCTCAATTTCCCTGGAAAATCATGCCGAAGGATGTGATTACTAATGTTATTATGAATTCTTATCTTTTCAAAAGGGAAAGTAATTCATTTTGAATGGGCAAGAAATTTGGTGGTACATGTCAAATTTAATGAAAAAAGGCAACCGTTGTCTACGACTTTAAGGAAAAAAATCAAACAAAAAAGCTAAGTGTCACATACAAAAGCTAAACGATGTTGAAAGCTTCCTGAGTATGCTAAAGAATTTTGAGTGTAGAATAGCTGAAGAAGGTAGAAGAATTTGAAGCAGCCAGGTTTGGAGAAATAATTGATGCATTGTACTTGAGCGAGTCAAACCTAAACAAAGAACAAGGATCCATCAGAAATTACATTCAGTGCAAGCCTTGTGTTGGTTTTTTGTTTCAGTTCCATTTGTCCAATCCTAGTGTGTTTCAAAGAAAAGTAAGTTTGCAAAGCAGCTAAGTGCAGTAAATTAGCTACAAGAGATTCGTTGCTCTGATGTGGGTTGAACCCAAAAATAAAAGGAAATAATTTGTCTAGATTTGCATTCATTCTAGAGTCTTGCATCTAGTGTTTTAGGTTTCATTCATACCAGACCAGTGTTCTTTCTGAGGAGAACCATGCAAAGAATGGAAGCAGACCAAAGTTCTCAAATAGAAAAAGGCAAAAAAATGGAAAGTTTGTTTGATGCCATGCATGCAGTACTAGGTGCCTATATCTTTGAAGACATCTCTTATGCTTCGCCTAGGATACCAGAGAAGCCAAAGTGGGTAAATACAAAGGTCGTAGAAAAGAAAAAAAACCCATAGAGACCAAATCCAAATAAAGGAAATATGGGATAACATTCATGATCCTATCCTCAAAAAGAACCATAAGACTCTTAGGGAGGCAACTTGTGAGAGGCTGAAGATAAATAGCGACCTAGATTCTTTAGTGCATAAGCAATGGTTCAACGGGCTTCCATTGTAAATGGTCCCATTTGTGCACTACTGCTCAGAGCTAGTCGATGAGCCCATTAATCATTTCAACCCAGATACCAACACGATCGAGGTCCGGGAGCTAAGAGTTAATATCTACATAGAAGCTATCTAGAACATGCTCTACGTCCCTAAACAAAGCTCTAAAGTAGAAAAGATGGAGCCATTCAATCCAACAAAGGGTGAGAAAATATGGAAAACCAAAAATCCCAAGGAAGATCATAAAAATCCACTATAGATTCTGGCGGGGCATAAAGCTTTCCACGTAGACCTACAACATGCCTTCTCAATGATGGCATTTTTTTGTGGCCTAGACACCGACAAATATGTTTAGGAATTGCAACTGGACTTGGGGTTCCACTTGCAAAGGAAAATTTCCCTTTTTTGTCATGACTTCGCAGAATTCATCATTGAGGAGATGTTGAGCCAGATAAGGGAATATAGAACACAGTAGAGGATCAGGTTTCCTTCTTTCCTCACTCATATTGTTTCGCATCAGAACCTTAACTTCTTCAAAAAACGTGTGAGGTTGGCTATATTTGATGAAAATCAATGGAAAAGGCCAGTTTTTGTATGGACTCCTCTCCTCTCCTCAACTTATGATTATTTGCATTTTTGAATTATTTCTTGACTCCAATTCTACAAGATTTGAGTGAGGATGGCGGTATTTATCGGCTTAACTCAGACTAGACAAAGTATATGCAAAATTTCACTCTGAAATGCGACTAGTTTCTCGGAGAAGGTTTCACATTCATTCAGATGTGTGCCTTTACTCTTGAACCATTCTAACTTCTGGCATGTCTCACAAATCAGGTGTTGTCCCTCAAAATATTCCAGTATGTATCAATTATTGACTTCACTTTTTTCAAAGGACCAATCAATAAGAAAGGATTTTTTACTTGCCTGCTAAGCTTTAAAATGGTGATTATGGCAAAGAAGAGGTCACATAAGTTGCTAGGGGTGAAGCTGGCTCATCTGGGGATAGTATGGATTTGCGACAAATGGCATTACAACCCCAAAAATGACTTAACAAATGAACATGTCAGGGTAATGGACATCCCCCAGTCTTACTAGGAGAAGCGACATAATCCACTAAAGGATATGGATGACCTATTGGTGGACCTTGTTCATATTACAACCGAGGATATTAGGCCACCATGGTTTAGGTTCTACTTTCAATCAGAAAAATATAATGAGAAGCATCAAATTAGGGCTACCCTTCATAATAATTTGATAAGGAATTTCAACTAGAGCAAGGAAAAACTTATGGATTTTTAGATTTACCGACAAGAAATCCAATGCCTTGATGCCCCTTATGAGAGCGTAGATATGGATGAAAGATTTGACAAATTGTGGAATGATGTGTATACTGATTTCGACGCAAGCATAGATGAAGATAGCAACCCAGAGGAAGCTGAGAAAAATACAAGGGAAGAGAACAACAAGGAAATGGAAGTTCAGACGACCCCGACGCAACAAGTTGAGAAAACGATAAAGCATCCTATCAAGGTTTCTTCAAATGTGTGGGTGACCATATCATGTGTGAGGGCTTCGCTTACTCACACCTAGACCGCAAAAAGAACCAAAACAACCAAGCAACAATAGTTAGAGGCTATAAACGTGGAATAATCACCACTCATCAAATTGTAGTGGATAGAGGAAGTGTCTGGAGAGGGTTCGCAGGAGCCCGAGGCAAGCTAGGGATTGCAATCATCTACACCGTAGGTATTTTTCATTCCCTCTTATCTTGCTTCACAATTTTTAATTTCTCCTGATGTGTCTATGACACCCCTCACTTAAAGTATTGACCCTTCTTTCTCTTCTTCTACTACAATGGTCATGGGAGGCTTCTCACAATTCTCTCAGTAAGCACCATTTGCCTTTACTCCTCGCAGACCTTGTTGGAGCTTTCATAATTTTCCCTACTTGCTCATTCTAGTCTTGGGGTTTTCGGTTTTGAGCCAAATGTGGTCTTGGGTTTTCTGATTGCATTGAGTATTCTAATTTTGTGTTGATTGGTTATCTCGGTTTCTAGTTTTATTAGTTTCCTTTTCATCCATTGAGATACATTCACTACCGGCCCCGAGACCTTGTGATCGTCGGTCACTTTAATTTTCCCTCACGCCTGATTTTAATGTTTAATTATAAATGACTTAAGCTTAAGTCATTGACCCTTGAGGGTGTCATCCCATTGGCCTAGTCAAACCCCCTTTTTGATAAATATTTACTGCATGTGCATGATTTTTAGCCGTCGAATGAATATGAAATAATCAAATCCAAATCATTTTGGGTTGACCTTGTGATGTTTTCACAAAATGGCCAAGAGGTGTGCGAAATAATGATACATGGACACCGATGCTGAGAGAGGGCCCACCTACTCTGTCCCACCCTAGTGCTTAGAGTCTGAAGATCAATGGTACCAATTGAAGCATGGGGAATGATCACCACCGTTCCCTGCCATATCATGAATGAAAGATGAGAACACTTTATGGATCGTGATATCATGAGAAGCTACCACATACACTATGTAGTTGCAGATGAGTAAAGCTCACAAGTACATGGAGAATCCCCACATGAAGCTAATACTAAAGGAGATAGAACAAGATTAATGGCTCAGAAGTAAAGATGGAGATTCAGCTCGATCCCCACTCTTGCTCGCTGGTTCGCACCCCCAAAGTGCTCACTAGTTAAAACCTGTGAGATGTGCGATATAGCACCACTTTACAAGAAGTCAGAGCCCAATAGGACAAAAAGAAGAGCAGTCAAAAGAAAGTCCTAACGGGATGCCACATGGAAAGCTCTTGGGAAGTTGCTAGGAGAAAATATTAATGTATTAATTATTGTTACCACCTTTCAGTTGCATTTTTTATGTAATCTCTTGCATTTTTATGAAGTGGCGTTACTACTGATCTGAGATTGGCGGCCTCTGATGAGAATGTGAAAGGACACAGATCAAAAGGCGTAGGGAATTTTTTGGGAAGATATAAAAAAAGGAGATAAATTGGGAATAGGGATTAGAAGAAAAAGGGGTAGAATAGAGATAATTTTCATAATATTTTACATGTCAGAGGACTATGATGCATGTATGAAATTTTGGAAGATAATGAAATACTTTTGATTCGATGGTTCCATCATGGTATCAGTCATTTATTGAACTTATTCAATTATCCAATTGTCTCCAACTTAATATTTCTTGATTATTTAAGTTGATATATCAAGCATATGTTCAATTTATCAGTGCAAATTTGTTGTATCTGTGTGATGTGATTAATTGGGTTCTTTAAAGAAGAAATAAATTCCTTTTAGTCAATTGCAATAATCTGGAAGTGTTATTTGGATCAGTAAGAAGAATCAGATAATTAGGATTGATATTTTGCCTCCATTAGGGTTTATCAATCACATCCTTGCATATTTATACCAGTTATAAATGAATATTTATATGCCAAATGATTATAATTCCTACTAGATAGAAGCCACTCATCTAAGACTTTCATTTGACTTCTTTTACCCAGCAAGGCACTAGTCTCATGCATTTCATTATTTAGTTTCATCCATTTTTTCCATCTGTTAACTGAACATATTGAATTATACCTTGATATTGCCTATACAATTTATACCGAATTAGGATTTTATCTTTCCACTCCAATTTCCATTGTGGATTAATTGATCAAGTAGGAATCATACAGTTTAAGTCTACCTGATTTGCATAGGTGCACCCACCTAGGTTTGGAAAAGCCTAAAGAGAAGAAGGTTCAAATTCCGTGTTTGGCCTTGTACATTAGCCAAAAGCGTTGTGAGAGCTTGGCAACCTCTCGTGGTTCAAACCTGCATTTTTGAGACCTAACAGTTTGGTGACTCCATTGGGGTACTCAGTAAAAAAATTCCAGCCTATCCATTTATAGAGTCAACAAAGTTTCAAAATTGGTCTTTAACCAAAGGGGATTCCGCTGGGGTAAACTGAGAACAGTTTCATAATCCATTTCATTTTCCTACTTTTGGGAAGAGTAGGTGGTGACTGTTTAAATTTGATAGATAATGCATAGACATTGTGGAACAAGCTATACTTTTGCAATTTTCTTGTCAAGATGTGAGAAGAAGTAAGAAAGAATTAATCAATAAGAGAGTTGAAAGAATCGAAACAACAAACACTATAATGGAAACAAAAAATACATTAATTGAACCAACAATTGCTGCAATTGGGAGTCAAATCTGTTCCAAATGCATCACAAAATAGGCCATTCTATGATTGGAATGAATATGTAAATGCAAGAAGACATTGGACACCACAAGTGCCACATAATATAATTGAGAATTTTAGCAATGGAGGTAATGCATGTCATTCATAGTAGGATACTTATGCACCACAGTCATCATTAAAATAAATAAATTATTATCATGTCCCTCCTAGTCAGAGGTTAGTAAGCTATCAAGATCATGAATATAATTAGTGTGGTGGGCATTATCAATATCACACTTCATGTCAAAACCCGTATCAAGGTGTATAGCAGAAGAAAAATGATGAATGTTTACATATTCAAGAGAGAAACAAAAGTCTTTTGGAGGCCTTTCTTGACATAAGGAGACATTAAGGAGAATCTGGGCACTCTTTGTTTAGTAGAATGGCATATATTTATATGCAAATACCTATTAGTTCCTTCCCCAATTATTTTGAGTTACACTTCATTGAGAAGTTTGTGAGGGTATATGAGCCCAACTTCATTCATTCGCTAGAGTCATTGAAGCTAGTTACTCTAGACCAGATGAATAAGTTGATTGGTATCATAGATAAGAAAAGGCATAAAAATGGTGAAATCATTGATGAGTGTGAAGAAAATGATCAAGCAGTACAACTAGAAGATGAAACATGCTCAAATGAAGGTGAGAGTACATCAACATGTGAAGAGAGTAACTATGATGATCCAGAAAATTGCTATGTTGATGAATTGGAAGTTGAAATAGAAAGGGATTTGATATCATGCCACAATGAAGAAGAGTTTGAAGAAAATCATGTGAATCTTGATTTACAACAAGGAGATATTTTTAGCTCTTGTGGAGATCAAGAAGACATAGAAATAACATAAGCTATGGAAGTAGAGATATGTTCACTCAGCAATGAGAAAATTTCAGATTTGTGAACTCTTGAATACCAAAGATGTGCACACAAGGATGATTCTCAAGTTTTGTGCCCAACCTACGTTTTCTTTGACAGTGAAAGTACTTTGTGCAATGATTCATATGAATCCATGTGCATCTATCAAAGTGATGGAGAAACCTTCGAAGCTGATCAAGAATCTATATCTATTCAAGAAGAGGTATGTGATTTAGAAGTTTTGGGCTCATGTAGAGAAGAAATTTATTTGTATTCCATGGATGATATGAATCCAACATTGAGTAGTTCAGATAGGCATGATAATAAAAATATGAATCAAAACTTGGTGTCATCTCCAAATGGTGATATGGAAGAGATGCAAGATGTTTCAAATTTGTTTGTCTCAAATAGTGTTGATATGATAGAGTTTTCAGATTTGTGTGAGAAGCATTCAAATGTTGAGATGAGTGACATAGATGATCATGATTTTTTATCTTCCCATGCACATGAAGGTTATATTTCTTGGTTGCATAAATGGCCTCATAATGATTGCAAATTTACTGTACAAGTCAATCTCAGCTATATGATGAATAATACATCTTTTCAGTTTTCAAATCAGCAAGGATATCATTTCATGATGCATGACCCAGATCAGAATGGTGGAAGAAGATGCAAGTATCTTAATGACAACAAGAATGGAAAGGAAGATGACATGAATTCTTTCAAGGGGAGTTCACTGAGCTCAAATTAGAATAAAATTTATGATAGAGGAAGTATAGGCCTTTCTCTTTGGTGGCCTTGTGCCACCAATTGTGGTGTGAAATTTTCAAAACCATATTAGTTCATGATAGAAAATTTGAGGAGAGTGACTTGTTGCTAATGTGGAATTCTCGATGTCAGGAGAAAAGAAAAAATGGAAATTTTGAAGCCCTGTGGTTGGGTCCTTTCGTGATCATTGACAAAGGAGGGGAGGATTCTTATTATTTGCAGAATATGTCTAGAGAGGAGCATTAATTTCTAGTACATGGGTAGTTCCTAAAGCATTTCTTCTCTGAAGGAGTACCAAAGGATTAAGGATTGCCAGTGCATGGACGATTCTTAACAAACCTCTTAAAACATTATTTACCATCCATAGTAGTTGAGGAATTGCTAGTACATGGACAATCCCATAAATCCCTCATTGGAAACAAAATTTTATTTCCATGTACAATAGTATAGGATCATTTCCATCTCCTCCATGTTCTACCTCCTTTCATTTTTGACATCCTTGATGTCTTGATTTTTTCTCCCAGAGATTTGGATTCCTCTGATGCCCACGGGGGGCCTACATCCCCAATTGGAGCCACTAGTGGATCTTTCACAATTTTCCTTGCTTGCTCATTCTGGTCTTGGGGTTTTGGGGTTTGAACGAAATGTGGTCTTGGGTTTTCTAATTGCATTGAGTATTCTAATTTTGTGTTGATTGGTTATCCTAGTTGTTGGTTTTATTAGTTTCCTTTTGAGCCATCGAGATACATTCACTACTGACCTTGAGACCTTGTGATCACCGGTCGCTTTAATTTTCCCTCATGCTTGATTTTAATGTATGATTATAAATGACTTAAGCTTAAGTCGTTCACCCTTGAGGGTGTCATCCCGACGGCCTAGTTAGTCCCCTTTTTTATTAATATTTACCCCATGTGTAGTATTTTTAGCCATCGGATGAATATGAAATAATCAAATCCAGATCATTACGGGCTAACCTCGTGAGGTTTTCACAAAATGGCCAAGCGGTGTGCAGAATAATGGTGCATGGACACTGAAGTCGAGAGAGGGCCCACCTACTCTATCCCACCTTGATGTTTGGAGCCTAAAGATCAACGATACTGATCAGAGCATGGGGAATGATCACCACCATTCCCTGCCATATTGCAAACAAAAGATGAGAACAATTTATGGATCATGATATCGCGAGAAGCTGCCATGTACACTCTGCAGCTACAAATGAGTGGATCACACAAGTACATGGAGAAGCGCCATGCAAAGCTAATACTAAAGGAGATAGGACAGGATCAATGAATCATAAGTAAAGATGAAGATTCAGCTCAATCCCCACTCTTGCTCATTGGTTCACACCCCCAAAGTGCTCACCAGTTAAAACCTACGAGATGTGTGATATAGCACCACATGATAAGAAAATGGAGCCCAACAGGATAGAAAGAAGAGCAGTCGAAAGAAAGTCTCGATGGGATGCCACGTGGAAAGCTCTCGAGAAGTTGCTAGTGGTAGAGATTAATGTATTAATTATTGTTACCACCTTTCAGTTGCATTTTTATGTAATCTCATGCATTTTTATAAAGAGACGTGACTGTTGATCTAAGGTTGTCAGCCTCTGATGAGAATGTGAAAGGACACAGATCAAAAGGTGCAGGGAATTTTCTGGGAAGATATAAAAAGGGGAGATAAATTGGGAATAGGGGTTAGAAGAAAAAGGGGTAGAATAGAGATAATTTTTAGAATAGTTTACATTTCAGAGGACTATGATGCATGTATGAAATTTTGGAAGATAATGAAAGAATTTTGATTTGGTGGTTCCATTGTGGTATCCGTCATTTGTTGAATTTATTCAATTATCTAATTGTCTCCAACTTAATATTTCTCAATTGTTTAAGTTGATATATCAAGCATACGTTCATTTTATCAATGCACATTTGTTGTATCTATGTGATGTGATTAATTGGGTTCTTTAAAGAAGAATTAAATTCATTTTAGTCAATTTCAGTAATCTGGAAGTGTTATTTGGATCAATAAGAAGAATCTGATAATTAGGATTGATATTCTACCTCTAGTAGGGTTTATCAATCGCATCCTTGCATATTTGTACCAATTATAAATGAATATTTATATGCCAAACAATTAAAATTCTTGCTAGATAGAAGCCACTCATCTAAGACTTTCATTTGACTCCATTTACCCAAAAAGGTGTTGGTCTGATGCATTTCATTATTTAGTTTCATCCATTTTTTACATTTGTTAATTGAACATATTGAATTATACCTTGATTTTTCCTATACAATTTATATCGAATTAGGATTTTATCTTTCCACTCCAATTGCCATTGTGGATTGATTGATCAAGTAGGAATCATATAGTTTAAGTCTACCTCATTTGCATAGGTTCTCCCACCTGGGTTTGGCAGAGCCTAAAGAGAAGAAGGTTCAAATTCCTTATTTGGCCTTGAACGTTAGCCAAAAGCATTGTGAGAGTTTGGAAACCTCTCGTGGTTCAAACCTGCATTTTTTAGACCTAACAGACCTTTCCACCTTTCACCTCGACCCAGTCCACATCCATTATCGCTTCACATATTACCTCTTCGGTCGCCATTAATACCCCTCTTTCTACTACTGTGTCGACCCCAACCCAGTCTGCCTAGAAGATAGAATCTGCCATGAATTTGTTTCAGCCATCGCTTCCCTTGAATCCTCCTGCTGGTTCAAAAACTAGGCTTTGGCATATTCCTTCTTTCTCCCCACAAACAGTCAATCTTCCAAGGAAGAAATCATTTGGAACCACTACCCTCTCATTCTCTTTCACCCTTCCTCCCGATGCACCTTTTATAGGTGGACTCATCCGATCGCCAACAAAAATTTTGTCAGAGGGTGATAAAACAAAACAGGCATGGGCTACTAAGGTCGAGAAGCAAAAGGCCAAGGATGCTAGAAAGCCAGCAGAGCCAAAGGTGCAAACTATTTGCAATGAGGCTCAACAATCGTTGCATTTTGCAACCATGTACCTAACCATCATCAAACCGCAAGGAGAGATGCAACCCGATGTTTACAACATGTATTCAATGGGACTCAATCTAAGCATAGCCTAGCCACAAGATAAAGTTGAGCTCATGGAAGAGACACAATAGTTGGTGACCACTGAATTTCTCAAGTCCAGTCGCTAGCTAAAGAAGAGAGAAGAAGAGTTGAGAATTTTCAAGGAGAGAGTCGAGGTCCTGTTGGTGAAGGATAAAGCAAGAGATACAAAATTTGTGCACTTATCATAGCAAGAAGAGACAAATCAGGCTAAACTCCAGGAGGAACTCACAAAGTTCCAATCTTATGATCCCAACCTGGTCACCGAGCTGCAGCAAAAAGACCAAGAATATTAGGACCAGTTGGCTCAAGCGGAGCAGGATATGCAATGAAAAAATGAGGAGTTTGATCATCAATGCGCTCAATTAGAACAATAGATGCAACAAAAGGACATGGAATTTGAGGCCTGATGGACTCAACTGGAGAATGAAGTCCAGGAAATGAATTCTTCCCTCAAGAGGGAATCAGTAAACAAAGAGCGGGCCGAACAAAAATTCCTCACAAAATTAAGAACCCTGTAGGGGAAACTCTCCATGATGGATCAAAGGATCACATAGCTAACACATAATACTGAATTGAGGGATGCAAAAATTTGCATTTTGAAGAGCTCTGCCCAACCTCCTCCTGCCTAGTCGGACCTCTTTCTAGTGGCCCAACAATTGTATATCTCATACTCGGATAAGGTCAAGGCATTTTGCCTAATGTTGCAGCCCATACTCTAATTCATGGTAGAAGCATCAAATCTGAACAGGAAGATTCATGGAACAATCAATAAATTCTCGTAGTTCATTATGGATAGAGTTCTAGAGGTGAAGAATTTTCTCAATAAACTATACATGCTTCCAAATGAAGATCTGGTAGGTGCAGGGATCGAGGATCATAGGTTGGCTGCCATGACAACAAAGGAGTTCATCCGGTGCCACACAACCATTCTCCATGCTCGCAATTTCTCTACCACATTGGGCCAAATTATGAGTAGCATGTGGGTGAATTTTTCCCAACTCACTTAGATGGTCTTGCCTTTCCCATATTTCTTTCAGATGATACAGTGACCTCTGTGGAGAAGAAGCAGGATACGTCCGTCTTCTGGGGATTCATTCAACCACCTGTAGATGAGGATATTGAGGGTGTTACCCATCCAATTGTGTAGTTGCACTTTCAGCTCAAATCTGTGTCTGAAATATCAATGAAGTTTCCTTTCAAAGAGGTGATCGATTTGCACAAGGCGTAAGAGAATCTACATGTAATATCAATGTTGTCTGAAGATGACTAGATGCCTCTATAGACCACTTTATCCAAGCTCTAATTATGAGACCTGATGGACATAACTCTGATCTTCAGAACTAGAAAATTTTGTGTTCTTCGTTCCGTAGGTGAAACACCCTTGGTAGTCGCCAAAAGTTGTGGATATGAAATCCTCTGAGCTACCCTTCAAGTTATTTCTATTTTTCTTGGTTATCATCCATGCCCCATACTTTACATTCTTCGCCCCCCTTTATAAAGAGCTTCGTCTGACCATTGCCACATGTCCGCTAAGCACTCTTCATACAATTTTCTTCCTTCGTTTCTCTTTTGATCCTCACCATGCTTCCATGTGTCTTCACCATGGGTGCTTCAAGGCTTCTTCCCTTTGCTTCCCTATCGAGCCCCATCTTCACGCCACATAGCATTTATCCTCTTACACTTTTTGGTGGACCCCACAGACAACATTGTGAGTGGAGGATACCTCCATGTGTCTTCACCGCACATGTTTTCATCGCAAGGGGGGAGGAATGAACCACAGGCTCTGACCTATTGCCACATTTTTCTTCTAGGAATTCATCGAGAAGAAGTAAGGAGCAAGCTACAATTCACACAAATATTACCACAGGTTCTAACTACTTTCGTGGATTAGCAACACATGTTGACACTATGTTTTGTTGGGATCACTTCCATCATTCATAGGGGATGCATCTGGTTACTAAATGACCGCGTTCCATGCTCAAAATCTTTTCTATTGCAATGGCCAAACAAAATCATTTATTTGGATATCTTCACTCATCATTCAGAATATTTTTTGTTATCGGCTCGCCAAGAGATGGGATTTTTATCTATAAATGTTGCTTCTTCTTTCGAAGTAGTTCAAAAATTATAGGAAAATTTGTGATAAGGCACTAGGCCTCTTGTATTGTTTTAGCTTATTGTATAAGATTCACAAACGGTTCCATTGTTTGGCCTTTTTGTTTCTTGACAATTTGATAAAGCTTTATACTATGCCATTATTGTATTGAGTAATTTGTTCTCAAACTTCTATAATTTCAATATAAGCTTGTTGATTCAGACAATGTCTTTGACTCTTCTTTTCAGCAAATGTATGGAAGTTATTTTATGTCATTGAGTAAATTATTCAGGTTTCCATTTTGATTTTTGTTATTCTAGGATAGCATATTGTTTAATGACCCTTAGATCATAACAGATAGGTTTATTGTGCCCATATCTACTTATTGGCTCATCGCCTTAGATTAGATTTCATTTTACATTTTTTTCCTTCTACCCTTTTCAACCCCCAAATTACAGAAGAAGGAAACTTCTTAAAACACCCATAGGTCACTCAGTTTAGTGCAATAGGTCCCCCGTTTAACTAAGTTTCCCATAAGGCAACACCTTGTCAATTTTTGGCATCAACACCATAAAAAGAAAAAAAATACACACTATATCATTTGATGATATAAAGCTCCAATATGAATAATTTATTAATGAAGTATTGTATTTGCAAATTACAGTGAGACATGAGATACTAAACATAGAATAATCATTAGTTAAAATAGATCTAGTCTAAACATATGCAAGAAAGTTTTCTTAAAATAATTAGATATGGAATTATTAAATTTAAAATCGTCCAATCTTACTATTAGATGATAAGACAATGTTTATAAATATTTTATTAGTACTATTAATATTTTAGTCATGGCTAGACCAAGAAAATTGGATTGCACATATATATACACACATTTCTTGTTCTTCATATTAGCCATAACCCACAAAATGATTATTTCTTCTAAAATATTTGTATAAATTTGTGTATGGGTTATTAGCATTAGATTATAAGTCAATTGAATTTTTTTAAACTATTCTTAAATGGCTAGGAGAAAGTGAAATCCTAATCCATACTGGTAAAGCACATTATAAGACCCATCTATATGTTTGTCAATTTTGGTAAGGCATTTGGATATTATCTTTCTTCAAAAATCATAAGGTATTTGACCTTTGGAGATGATTTATTGGGTAGATCATGTCGTGACCTTCCCACTAATGTCCCAAAGGGTCACTATGTAGTATATGTTAATAGTGAAAAAAATAGCTTTATACTCCCCATTAAGTAGTTAAATCATACTACATTTCAAGCATTGCTAGACAAGACCAATGAAGAGTATGAATTTGATCATTTAATGAAACTAGCCTTTCCTATAATGAAGTTATTTTCTAGTATTTGACATCTATGTTAGAGAAAAAGGATCTAGCCATATTGAGGTAAATGAACTCATTGGTATATAATCATCCAAGGAGAGAAACATCATATTGTAGACATTAACATTACACTTTGCAAGTGTAAACCTCCTCCTAATTGAATTAGTTTTTTCAACTAATGTTAATTAGATCTTATGTAACACCAATTTTCCAAGAGTTAGTTGAACTAAAATCAAAGGTCCAATAAGAAACCAAAGACATGTACATAATTTTTTGTGATGATGTCCAATTAAGGATATGAGATTATGATTATGCACATATGTATATTTTCTTAGATAGTGTTAAAAACTGTTGGACTATTCTCTTTTTAGTGTCTCTAAAGATGCAATCATACTTATTAAATACAAATTTTTTTTTTTTTACAAATGACCTTAGAAAAATTGCGAGATGTTTTTTATTGTATGATCTAAAAATTTATATTTAGTAGACATGTGGTCATTTCATTATATTCTAAAATATCCTGAAAAGGGGTCATATTGAGGAGTTTGTTATCAAATTAGTGTACATGGATGTTCTCGACATTAGCCAATTCATTTCATGTTTATGGATGCATAGTAATGGAAAAGGTATCCCTCTTTCTTTAGTTTGGGAATAATTAATAATATAAATGAGCTTAATGTTGCCTTGATTTAATGTTATAATGGGTTTTACACATTCACATTAAGTTTAGGGCCCTTTTTAACAAATGGACTTAATTATGCTTTATTTAGGGTGTTGTAAAGTGTATCTTTACACTTTCACACTAATCTAGGGATTTATTAATCAATTAAGGTTAATTGAGCTTAATTGGCCCCTCTAATTGATAAGGGTCACACTGCCCAAACCTACAAAACTCAACAATAGATACCAACACAAAACATGTGAAACTAAAATTAACCCACTTTCAATTATTTTCAAAAAATGAAATTACAGATTCAAACTTACATGCTACAGCCTCATGGGCTTGATTCATTAAAATAAAATCAACTCTAAAAAAAACTATTATTCGGAGCCACAATCTGCACTAATGGAGCCACCTTCTACATCCCCCTCATGTCCCTTTCTATTTTACCCAATAATTGCCCTAGAATGTTCTATAAAGTGAAATTTTCCCTTTTGTTTTGGTGCCAAAAGTATTGTTGTTTGATTTCTGGCCTAGGAAGAAATTTTCATGAAATTCACTTTTTAGAGTGGCAACTTTGTGGGGCCATAACTTTTGACTCGAGTGTCCGATTTTCTATTATTACATACCATTGGAAAGCACTCAAAGAGCTCTACAACACATGAACCCACCATAGGTTAGTTTGTTCGCTTTTCGAGCTATTTTGGGGCCTCTAAAGTTTTATATTTGAATTTGAAGTTGCATTGGAGAAATTTATCAGGACAAAAACTTTAGTTTCTCCCAAATTGTTCAAGGTATTGAGGTGATTCCTTCACAACCAATTTTTTTTTAGGTCTACTCCTTCGAGTAAATTTTCAGTTCCATACGAGCTCGTTTAGGCTGACTTACTAAAAATAGTAGGTGGTCATTTTTTCGCTATTTTTGACTTTTGACTATCTTACACCCCTAAAGTGTCATCATGGGACTCAAAACAACTAAAAAATTAAAGAAAACTATTTTTTTGGGGTGATACAAGATTTCCCTACACTGTTGGATGCTCCTGCATCAGACACCCAAGGTAATTTTAAAAGTGACCCTGTCACTTCTGGGGAGCTAGAGGAAAACCAAGAAAGTTAACCTTAGCCTTAGACAACCATGATGTATCTTCAAGAGGCCTTCCTTTCCATTTAACCAGATATTGTTCATACTACCTATTCCTTGTACTTTTTCCCACACGGCTATCCAAGATTTATTCTATCTCCTCCTTTTCTAAAGTAGGTGCTAGGATATTCCACTGTACTTCTATTATTTCTTCATCAATTCCTCCATGGTATTTCGTTAAATCTAAAATTTTAAACATAGGTTAAATATGAATCTCATCAAGAAACTCTACCTCACATGCATTTCCTAAATCATGCTTCTTCAGGATCTTGCATGGTCCAAACTTCTTCATCTTTAACTTGTTGTATGTACCAACTAGAAACCTCTCCTTTCACAAATGAACCATGACCTCATCTCCTATATGGAGCTCCTTATACCTCCTTTTCTAATTTTCCTTAGCCTTATATTGTGAGTTCATCAAGTATTGATCATATGTTTTCTCACCTCTTCATGTGAATTCTTCAGGTGCTCAGCAAAATCTTCAACATCAGCACTACTCTTCTCTCCCTTATCCATCTTCCTCAGTTCAAAAGAAGTTCTTGGAATACTCCCATACATAATCTGGAATGGTGATTTACCATTTCTTTTTTTGATATAATTGTTGTATTAAATTTTTTCCTATGGTATAATCAAATCTTGTCCCTTGGGATTATCTCCTACTAAACATCTTAGCAGGTTACCAAAACTCCTATTCAACACCTTTGTTTGTCCATCAGTCTAAAGATGGTGTGTAGAATTGAACTTCAAATCTATTTTCAAATTCTTCCATAATGTCCTCTAGAAATATCCAGCAAATTTAGTATTTCTATCTAAAACTATACTCTTCGATAGACCATGCAGTCTCACCACCTCTTTGAAAAACAACTCTGTAATATGAACAACATCACTAGTCTTATGAAACAGAAAGAAATGTGCCATTTTGAAAATATATCCACCACCACAAATATGGAATCGTTCCCTCTCTATGTCCTTGGCAAGTCAAGAAAAAAATCCATGCTAATATCCTCCCATGGCCTCTTAGGTATAGGTAATGGCAAATACAATCCAATATTCAGACTTGTTCCTTTGTCCATCTGACATACTCTGCTACTTTGTACAAACTTATTCACATCTTGTTGTAACTGTGGCCAATAATAATTCTCACTAACAAAATCAATGGTCTTATCTTGACCAAAATGTCTAGCCAATCCTCCACTATGTTTCTCCTTGATTAGGTTATCTTTCATAGAACTCCTTAGAATGCACAATTGGCTTCCTCTAAACAACATCCCATCTTGGATTAAGAAATCCTAACATCTTGTCCTATCTAATATAAAAAGTTCCAAACAAACCTTCCAAGCTACTACAAAGTTTGGATCTTGAGGATACAAACTCTTGAGTTCATTGAACCCAACAACCTCTATATTCATTTCTATCAAAAAACATTCCTTCTACTTAAGGAATCTACTACTCTATTTGACCTTCCACTCCTGTGCTTCAAAAAAAAAGAATAACTCCGCAAAAAATCAACCCATTTTAAGTTCCTTTGACATAACTTTCCTTGACTATTGAGATATTACAAAGCCTGGTGATCAGTATATAAAACAAATTCTTTTGGAAAAAATATGTGTCTCCATTTCTTCAAAGCTTGAACTTTATCATAGAACTCTTGATTATAGACATAATATTTCTTCTTAGCATCATCCAACTTCTCACTAAAATAGGCAACTAACTTACCTTCTTGACTCAAAACAGCTCCTATGATAGTGCCAGTAGCATCACAATCTACCTAAAATACCTTATTGAAATATGGAAGTGCCAAAATAGGTTTCTCTATAACTTTCTTCTTCAACATATCAAAATTGTTGTCTGCTCTTGTAGTCCAATTAAACTCTTTCCTATCCCCTCTCATTACTTCAGTTATCTAGGTGCACAAATATTACTGAAATTATTAATAAACATTCTGTAAAAACATGCTAGACCATGAAATGATCTTACCTCTGTAACACTCCTCGGGGTAGGCCATTCAATGATAGCTCTCACCTTCTTTGGGTCCATTTTAAGATCCTCTAATACGACAAAAAATCTTAGATACACCAACTCTCTCTTCACAAAACTACATTTCTTCAAATTAATCAACAAATTATCCTCCCTTAGATTGTCAAAATTTCTTCGGATATGCATCAAGTTCTCCTCCAATGTCTTATTGAAAATCAAAATATCATCCAAATAAACAATAACAAATTTTCCTAAAAATTCTTTCGATACCTCATTCATAAGCCACATAAGTGTGCTTGGTGCATTGGTTAGCCCAAAAGGCATGACTAACCACTCGTACAAGACCTCCTTGGTTTTAAAGGTTGTTTTCCATTCATCTCCTTCTCTAATCTAGATCTAGTGATATATGCTCTTCAAATCTATCTTTGTGGAGTACTCAACTCCACTCAAACAATCCATAATGTCATCCATTCTCAGTAAGGGAAATCTATATTTGATGGTGATCTTGTTGATGGATCTAGAATCCATACGAATTTTCCATTCCACATCCTTCTTTGGTTCTAGTACTATAGGTATTTCACATGGACTCAAACTCTCTCTGATCAATCCCTTCTACACCAACTCTTGCACTTGTTTGTTCAACTCTTCACTTTCTACTAGAGTCATACGATGAGCTACCTCATTAAAAAAACTAGCTCTAGGAATCAGGTCCATCTGATGACTAATATTTCTTACTGGAGGAAAACCTTTGGGTACGTTATCAAAACTAATAGCCTAAAACTAATTCGAAAAATCTGAAACCTCTACAAGTACCTCATTAGTATATTCTTTATCAACTCTAGGGATCAATGCAAAACACATATGCTCATGCCTCATACCTTCTAGGAAATTTCTTCCATCAACCAAAAAAAATCTTGCATTACTACATACCTTTTCCTTTGCCTCTTTCAAGGGCTTCAACTTATGATGAACTCCAACCTTTTATCAAAGAATAGGTGATGACATGTCCATCATGTACTTCCTATCAATCAAACTACTATGGTCTGCCTAAGAACATATGAAAAATATCCATAGGCATAATATAATACAATACCTCATCATGGTAATTTCCAATCTGCAACCTTACCAGAAATTGTTCATTTACCAAAGCTTTAAGGTCCTTTTGCAACCAAGCAATACAATATAGGTTCGGATGCCTTCTTCTCTCCTACCACAACTTACTAACCATCTCTTCTAAAACAAGGTTATCAATACTACCTCCATCAATAATAACATTGCAAAATTTACCTTCACACTTACATCTAGTGCAAAACAAATTCTTCCTTTGAGTTGGCTCTTTCTCCTCATTCAACAAGGCTCTTCTAGTAACAAGAACCTCTCCTCTTTTTACATCCTCAGAATGTGAAGACTCAACATCTTAATCTACATGTGCAACTCGTGCATTACCGTCAGGTCTTTTATTTGTCCTTTTTCTCCACACTAGAAATAGGTTCCATGAAAGCCTCCTCCTCTCGATCCTCGTCTAGATCTTCCTAATATTCTTTGGTCTCCATTATTATGATCACAAGGATGGTGAATGTTATCTCCTTTCTAGTTCTATCTTCTACTAGATCCTTCACCCTTCTTTTAATCTTCATTTCGACCTCTATATGACCACCCACTAGTCTTTCCACCATGACCCCCACCTCTTTGTTTGCTTTCAAATCTTCTATTCAAATTTTCTTCTACCTTCAAAGAAAACCGGTATGCATCTTCAATAGTATACATTCTTACTAGACTCAGCTCTTCTTGAATGCTCAACTTCAACCCATTTATGTAATGAGAAACTCTCTCCTTATTGGCCTCAGAATGACCTATTCTGATCAAGACTCGGTAGAATTTTTCTGTATACTCCTTAATATATTTTCCTTCTTGTTTCAACCCTTGCATCTTCTTCAACATATCCAATTCATATTCCCCAAGAATGAAAGTTTTGTCTCTTCAATTTTTTCACCATCCGATCCCATATTGTATTTTCTCTTTTCCTCTTCTATTTATTTCCAACTGGGCTTCTTTCCACCATATTCTAGCATGGCCTTTCAATTTGGCCTTTCCAAATTTAAACCTATTTGGGTCTTCTATTTCCTCATACTCAAAATACTCTTCCATTTCATTGATACAATTGATCAGCTCCTCTACATTTAGGTTTCTAGAAAAATTAGAAACTTCTATCTTTAGCCTCTTTCCAATCTTGGAAATGAACCTAATCAGCCTGAATTCTCCAAGATCCATTACATCCTTTGCTTCCTCTTCGAATGGCTCCTCATCTTCAGCCTCATCCTCACTTTCATCTCTTCTTCTGACATCAACTCCTCTATGTAGCTCCTCCTAAAGTGCTTGAACTTGTCTCTAGAGGGCTCTAAAACCCTCTTATGTTACCCCAACATTTCTTCCACCATGGTTTCTTCGTGGAAGCATCTTTTCTCATAGACTCATAACCACAAGTCCTAGTGTGAACTTCCTCATGTTTGGCAATCTATCTACACACTCAAGAACTCTTGCTCTTATACCACTTAATGAGGGTCACACCGCCCAAACCCACAAAACACAACAATAGATACTAGCACAAAAGATGCAAAACAAAAATTAACTCACTTTTAATTATTTCCAAAAATCAAAATTACAGATTCAAACTTACATGCTACAGCCTCATGGGCTTGATTCATTACAACAAAATCAACTCTGAAATAAAATAAAACTATTATTCTATTTTATTTCCCTTATATCCCTTTTTCTTTCACCCAATAACTGCCCTAGAATGTTCTAGAAAGTGCAACTTTCCCTTTTGTTTTGGCACCAAAAGTCCCACCATTTGATTTACAGCTTAGGAAGAAATTTTAATGAAATTCACGTTTTAGAGGGGCAAATTTGTGAGGCCCTAAATTTTCATTCAGGTGTCCGATTTGAGATTATTGCATATCATTGGAAAGCTCTCAAAGAGATCTACAATATACAAACCAACTATAGGTTAGTTCGTCCACTTTTCGAGCTATTTTGGGGCCTCTAAAGTTTTATATTTGAATTTGAAGCTGCATTGGAGAAATTTCTCAAGACGAAAACTATAATTTCTCCCAAACCGTTCAGGGTATTGAGGCGATTCCTTTGCAACCAAAAATGTTTTTTAGCTCTACTCCTTCAAGTAAATTTTAAGGTCCATATGAACTCATTTAGGTTGACTTACTAAAACTAGTAAGTGATCTTTTTCACTATTTTTGACTTCTGACTGTCTTATACCCCTTAAGTGCCATCATGAGACTCAAAACAACTAAATAAAATAAATAATTATTTTTTTTGGGTGATGCAATATTTCCCTACACTGCTAGATGCTCCTACATCATTAATTCAAATCCAAGCCTAATTAATTGCAAATTTTGAGGGATAAACTTGGCATTCATAAATGATATTACACAACACTTAATTTTTGAGGGTGTGTGTCCTAGGTTAGTGACCTAGGACCCATTCACCACCTAGAAAATGGGTCCTCACTATGTACTAGGAATCTATTTTCTTATGATCTTTCACATTGTTTGAAGTGTGTCCTAGTTAAGTGAGCTAGGACCCATTTTCCATATGGGTAATGGGTCCTCACTTGGATCTAGGACCACCCCCTAGGATTTTTGGTGGTATTTTAATGATTTCAAATCCTAGATCTTATGTTGGCTTGTGATATTTTAATTTTGGGATTTAATGTTAAGTTACATATAAATACATGGTTAAATTTCACTATGTTTTCACCTAGAATTTTTATGCAAGCATCCTAATAGAAATTTTATGAGATCAAGATTTCACAAGAGCATTTCTAAGGCATTGAAGGGTAGATTTGAACAATATTATTGCAGCTATCAAGATCCATTTCATCATGTCAAAGTTATAATGCTTCATGCATGTTGTTGAGCTAATGTGTTGATGTAGCATTCAAGACCCAATTCAAGAATTGTTTTACATCAAGTTCATGATCAAGATCTACATTCATTAAGGCCACTTCATGCAAGTTTGCAGATTTTTACTCCAAGGTCTCAATTAAGGTTTAGTGAGTTGTTACGTCTTGGTGTTCATTCATCATTCCTTTATGCATTGTTTCATTTCAAGGTTTAATTACCAAAATGGGGTTTTACTAAGGCAAGCCTCTATTCCCTAACAAAACAAAAAAATTCACTCCTTCGATGTGTGATTGCAAGTTTTAGGTTGAAGATCATTGGAGAGAAAAATTGTGAAGGTTGTAAAAGTTGTCAAAGTTGCTAAAAAAGTTGTCAAATCATGGAAACTGAGCTACCAGATTTAT
The DNA here is from genome assembly GCA_007115665.2 of Sequoiadendron giganteum. Classification (NCBI taxonomy): domain Eukaryota; kingdom Viridiplantae; phylum Streptophyta; class Pinopsida; order Cupressales; family Cupressaceae; genus Sequoiadendron; species Sequoiadendron giganteum. The sequence goes on from VCHN02000014.1 coordinate 93,210,185, forward strand.
TTTTGATTTTCTGATAATCTCCAACTAGGATTTGGGAGTGTATACATTGAAGAACAAAACCCATAAACAAATTTTCTAGAACCCTAGCTAGGACCCATTCACCATAGGGTGATGAGTCCTTAGTGAGCCACAAAAAAGCACTTTTTGCAGTAGGTACACAACATTTGAGCCTCTTAAAACCTTCCTTTTGATTGGTATATCAGTTAGGTTTAATTTTTTATTCTCATTTACACATCATATCCCTCATAATTGAATGAAACTAGGAAGATAGGTACATTGCTCATCAATTCATTTTGCAAAACCTATTTTTCAGCAATTCAAGATGTTTTGGGGTAGTATTGGACATCTCAGAGTCTATTGATAGATGAGACAACTTTTAGGCTTCATTTATTTGATTCAAAACCACATAATTTTAGTCATATTTCTGGAGAAATATAAATGGATATATCAAATCAAATTTTAGATTTGATTTTAAACAAGTTAGATAACCCTAAAAAATAATGAAATTTTAAAAATGATGTACATAATTTTGAGTATGTATGCAAAATTTATGGCCTCTACAAGATGTAGGCTAATGTGGTGGAATTAAGAGTTCATCCTAGTAATATTTTCAAAGAAGAATCATCGATATTATTAAAAAATATATATTACACATACTCACAAAAAGTGGGTGTCCAATTAGAATTTACTCATTGAACATTGATTTGATAAAAGGGGTGAGTGTGTCTATATACAAGCTAAGACTTGGAAAATGAAGTTTTTTTAACATTATTATTTATTTTGGATATTATTCTTTGATTTAAATTGGTATGAAAATAAATAAAAATCTTAGTTACACCTTCTAGATGCCTAAGATATGGGAGAACATTTATAATTATGCTATGTATAGATTATGGAAGTGTATGATGCAAGTTTATTTGTATTTATTATACATTTGGATGGATGTAACCTTTTAATAGCTCTCTAGTATAGGTTTTTCTAAGGTTTTATTTTTTTGAGGAGCTATGATTAAGCCATTATAATGTTCTTGTAAATCCAAGATAGTAGTTACTACACTTGTAACAATTTACAACTACTAGCATAAAGATTGTTTCTAAATATTCTAAAAGTTTTATGCCTAAATAATTTTTTGTCCAATAGTATTTTTGTGTTTCAATGTGTGACTAAGTTTAAGAATTATTAATTCTTATATCTCTATTTTCTAAGTTATAATTATCTTTGTATTTTGAAATATATTGTAGATGGTATAAATGGGTGTAAAGGTCATTGTCAGAGTATATTCAGAAGTCTTGTATCCAACAATCTATTGTTGATGAACTTGTTTGAAGAATATGATCATAGATTATGAATAGAATTGGTACTAAAGATGAAAAAACATTTGTTTTTATATTCAATTCCTTAGATACAAACCTTTTTTTTAGATTTGGGTGTTTTCAACTGTTGGTGTAAATAGGTGTTTTACTTATCTAGGTCCTATTTACATGTTAAGTCCACTTAGGTCTTGGGAGGAAATCTTTCTAGTTAGTGTTAGTTGTCACTAGATATTATCTTATCTTTTAACATTTAATGCTTGTGTCCTAGGTCATTTAATATTTTTAAAGGTAGTTGTCTCATTGTATAGGATTAAGACACATGTAAAGATCATTTCTAATCCTATCTCGCAACTTTCCTTTATAAGTAAGGCATAATACATGTACATCATATATTCAATTTCAAAATATTGCATCCATAATCATAGCATGGTATTTTTGCCATTTCTCTCTTGTGGAAGCTATTGTTGTCTTCCAGGTGATCCTAGGGTGTTGAGGAGTTCAACATAAATTCCTACATGGTTTCAGAGCTTCAAGGTTGTAGACTTCTTCCTAGATCTCAAAGACCAAACTTGGAGTGAAAATTTTTATGAGTGAAATTGGAGGTTTCAAGGACCTCACCATTGAATCTACGGTGTTAGAGAAAGTTAGGTTTGCCTTTTTTTCATCAATTTTTTTCATATTTTTGTCTGATTTACAAGGGTTTCAATTTAGGCAAGGGTTGCTAGATCTAGGAGGTAGGCGAATTTTCAGAGCACTTTGGGACAAAATTGCACCTACCATCATGTCCAAAAGGCCCAAAAACCCTAAGTTCGATTGTCAAATCATAAAAAATTGAGCACTTCACCTCGCCCTTGAGGAAAAAATCACCCTCCTTCAGCTTTTGTATGGTCATCATAATTGTAGGCTTGTTACCATCGGTAGAAAATTTGTAAAGGTCACAAAATTTGCAAGTTTAAATTTTTTATTTTTTAAAGGTTTTTTGTGAAATTTTTAAATAAAAAATAAATATATATACAAGTTGTAGACTTATAGTCTATAGTATTGTAGAAAGCTACCCATAGTACCTATGGGTAGCCCAATCCTACCACGTGTCATGTGGTCCTGTGGCCACACCACTCACAGACCCCGTCATATTCATTTTCTAGTGCTTGATACTAACCCCTCATCCACCACCACCATGTCAATCATGAATATTTTGTCACATTTCATGAGATTCCATTGTCATCGATATGTAGAAGAATATTCCATTTTGATAGCCAAGTGGCCATCAATTTTTTCCCACAAAATATTGACATCAGCACTATGTTAACAACCTAGAGGATTTTTCACCCCTGTCTCCATTGATAATTTTAATTTTGCAATCTAAATTTGGAGGCCCATAACTTCATCATACAAACTCATCTTCTTGATAGTTTTTTTCCTTGAGGTTGTTCGAACCAGAATTTTCATAGAAATTCTAAAGGGATTTATCCATTAACAATCCAAATTTATGCCATCTTTTTCATAAAAAATCACTTTATTGCCATCCACAAAGCCAAAATAGCTTTTTACCATTGTACTGCTACCTCATTATCCACCCTATATAGCCCTCACCTCATACCACATTACCACAACCTCTTGCAAAATGGCTCGCGGTATCATAGTCAAGATAGTTATTACTATATCCTTTCACCACTATACTATGGAGGGTTAAAGCTTAGCCCGCGGTAGAGAGGTGAGATGAAGAATAGTGATGAAGGGAAACTGCTATACCATGGAGGGTCAGAACAAGACCCTCAATAGAGAGATACACTTGAGAATAACAATAAGAGCAGACACCGCCATACTGTAGGAAGGAGAAATATAGCCTGCGATAAAGCGAGATAAAAGGCAAAGTAATGGGATGATACTACGGTACCGTAGGGAGGTGAAAGGTATCATGTGGTATAGTGGTATATTGATAGGTGTATGATGGATACACCATGATACCACAAGAGAACCAAAATCTATGCGCGATATAGAGGTAGGCCAAAAAAAGGGAATCAAAGCACACTGCAGTACCGTAGGGGATAGAAAAGTGGCGCGAGGTAACACTGTAAAGCAGATGTTGTGGCATTTAAAACATTCTATTCACATCAGTCAACTTCGAAATATGAACTAAGCTCGATGCAAAAGATTTGAATGATGTGAATTTATGATTCGATAATTAATGCATATCGGTGAAGAGGTAAATGAAGTAATTTGAGATTTCATGATCATATCAGTAGAAATCAAGTGTGGATGAGATCAAGGTGCAGAAGTGAAAGGAATTCTCATAGGTGAATTGTATTTCCTGGTGAGCTCTATTCACTACTCATTGAATTTACCGTAATGGCACCAAAGAAAACAAAAGTAGGATCTAAGTAGGATGAAACCAAGCCTATTAAACGCTCTTTACAATCCCTATTGCTTGCCTTGTTGTTTGGTTTGGTAAACAAAGGGTCCAAAAATGTTTTTAGAGACTTAGCTCAGGGTGTAGAGACCCAATCATACCTCAATCGGGTTGGAATATCTTCAGGTACTTCTACCAGAAAAGGAATGACAAGGTTCCAACACCAAACCCGTGGACCCTACACTTGGCCAAACTAATTGTTCCCAATGTTTTCATTGATACCAAGTTATTTAAATCCCTTGCTCATAGTTATTACGCCCCAACCAAAACTGTCAGAATTCCAAGTGGTGGGTGTTTGGTTGATGTCAATACAGACGCCATTGTAAAATGTTTTAATCTGAACAAACAAGTTGTGACAAAGGTGAATGTAGTGAAATTAGAGGAGTATAAGAGGTTAAGAAGAACCTACCGAAGTGACGAGCTCCCCTTACACATGAAGAGGGGTGATGATAATAGAAAAATCCCAATTCCTGCTTCTAAAGTTGAACCCTTTCAAGTTGTTGAATTCCAAGTGTATTTTAGAAACACTTACCTTGCATTGTGTCAAATATTGGGGGTAGATGCAGAAGAACACATGTTGCTAGGGTTGATGAGGATGGCTATGATAATTCAGCATCCTGAATCAAATGTAGAGTTTGACTTCGCATCTATGATTGAAGAAAAAATTCATGAAGGTTTTCTTCAAGTTAGGGAGGCTAAGGTCCCCATTACTTTTAGAAAATACTCTTTGTTATGTCATCTAATTTTATATCATAATGAAATTAAATGGACCAAAAGGATGAAGTTGTGTACACAAGAGAATGAAGTAAGACTCCCTATACAGAACTGTTGTTATATTTGGGACAACAGGTGCAAAGAAAGTGATTTTGTTGAATTTAGAGCTGATTTTTCTACGAGGTTAATAGATTCTCTTGGTCATTCAACACCAAGATTTCCCGAATCATTAATGAGGGTGATGAGGCCAATGCAATACAACCCACATTAGGGCTTTACTCATAGTTATGTTGATTGGTTCCTAATGCCACAACATACCATCATCAGGGTGTACGGTTGTGACCAAGCACCACATATTTTTCCAAAATTTGTGCCTGTTAGAGTGTGCTTTTTGGAGTTCATGTGGCAGATGCTCTGGATGGAGAATGATCTAATGAGGAATAAGAGAAAAGGAACATTCTTGCCTGATCTGGAAATGTTTGAGGAGTTGTTTGTTGGATCAAACATGTTAGAAGAGCTACAAAGACTCATGAGGGTTAATTATCCCCTCAATTCCAGAAAAGAAAGAGTATGTGACCTAGAGGGTCACATTAATATGATCAGAAGGACCTTACTAACAAAGAGGGCCATATCTCAAGAAGTTGACCCCGAGGAGGATGTTGTAAGAAATTTGGTTTATTTTGTTGATGTTATGCAAGCAAGAAAAAGGTGGATCACAATGATGAAGTGGGAAAATCAGAAGAGACAATAGGATAAAGGTTTTAGGGGGTTTTTTGAAGATGAACCTAGCCTTTTGAAAAGGATGCAGTTGATCCTTGAAAAATATGATGAAATGTATAATATGTCTCAAGATGAAGAGTTGATCATGCATCCAATCTCTCACCAACACCTTCACACCCATCCCCTCCATCTCCCACACATGAACCCCAGGCCAAAAATCACAAGATTGAATCATTGGTTGAATATAGTGATGATGAAGATGAAGGAGTGGTCCTTGCCCTAACTAAGATAAGAGAAGTGGAAGAGCAACAGAAAATACAAGAACCTCATGACCCCAAAATCAGGATATTAGATGAAGCTACAGATGAGATTCAGGATGATGAAAGAGTAGTTGCCTCTCTATGGTTTATGGAGGATGACAATTTTATTCACACTTTAATGAATTTAAAGATTTTTTTATCAAGATGAAAATGAAACACTTTGATGAAATATTGAAGATGAATCTCATAGGAGCCGATGATGCAAAACAGGTTGAATTTTAGGCCCAAAAATTGACAGATTTAAATATTGATAATATCAATGTTACCCCTCAGGAAGCAAGAGAATTAGTATTGAAAAGTAATATGTTGATCATACCAGGAGCGAAATTGTCCAAGGTGTTTCTTTTGGACCAAATTAGAGCACAAGAGGACCCAATGTTGATTGCAGATTTTGACTCAGAGGAAGGTGTATCAGGAACATGATATAACCCTACCACTCAGACTCTTGCCTCATGGACAAAGTAAAAGAACACAAGGAAGCCCAAAATCTTGGATGTGGTGCAATAAATGAGGGGGTTAGCCATGGTAAGGAATATGAAAGATACAACTCCTACAGAGGCTAAAAATATGACTATGCATTCAACAATGTTTACCAAAGATGTGATGGAGAGTATGGAGAAGAAAATAACTGAATATGAGAAAAGACTAAGATTATCAAATGATGAAGTAAATAAAATGTTTATTGAAAATGTAAAGTTGAAACAACAATTACAGTAGACAACAACATTGAGGGGGGATGAGGTAGTTGTATAGCACCCACTTGTCCAAGCTAAAGACCCACAAATTCAACAGATGAAAGATGAAATCGATTAGCTAAAGAAACATAATATGGAAGATGTCAAGCATCACATCCTAGATACCCTAAGAAAGATATTAGAGAATAGAATTGAAGTGCTGAAGGAAAAGATAGGTGGAGTACATGAAATCTTTAGCAATCTGGTTAAAGCCTTGGAACAGATAATTTCCAATTCTCTTATCCTTGACCAACTCCAGAAAACATGGCAGCCTACCTATCACATTTCATCTACTCTCTACAAGGAAACACAAAGGGATCCAGATGCCCCTCCAAAGCTTACACCTACTCAGGAAATGGTGAAGGGTGTGATTGAGGAGCACAAGTATTTAATGGACATGAAGAAGAAAGTGGAGAATAGAAGGAACACAATTGATTCTATAAAGAACATTTTCAGCCCTTCAATTATCAGAGATGATAATCAATTAAAAGGCATCAATGAGTGGAAAGATGAATTTGATCAGATGGTTTCTCAGTGCTTGACACACATACAGAATGGCGAGGATGTCAGCCTTGATAGATTTCATACTTTTCTTGATGGAATTTTCATACTAGATTTAGTGGATACATAAAATTTGTGGTAGATGTCAAAAACCTGCTTAACAATAGATGGAAGAGTCACCTCATGAATCTCACTCCTGTACAAGAATTCAAATGGCCAAATGATCTAACAATCAGTAAGTGGAAAGAGAAGTATCTAGGCTCTGATGAGGATTAATTATAATCGTCACAAGGAAAGATTGATCATACAGTAAAAGCTTTGCACAAGTCTTAGATGACCATGATCTTCTTACTCGAAGACTAATAGATTAGAGCATATGATTGTTGTTTAGTTATTTTAGTTATGTTTAATTCATAGTTATGTTTTGTTACCAAATGACATGACCTTTGGTCTGAAGCTTGTTGCCTCTCATATAAATACGAGAGACCAAGACCAAAGAAATGGATTAGAAGATGAGATAGGAGAAAATAATAGGTGAGTAGGAATAGATACAATGTCTACATTTCAAAATACCATGATGCAAGTATAATTTTGAAGAAGTTAATGAAATATCTTTGATTCGGTGGCTCTATTTTGGCATCTATTGTTTGTTGAAGTTATTCAATTATCTGATTGTCTCCAACTTAATGTTTCTTGGTTATTTAAGTTGATATATCAAGTATATATTCAATTTATCAATGCACATTTTATGTACTTGTTTGTTGTGATTATTTGGTTTATTTAAAGAAGAATTAAACTCCTTTTGATCAATCACAATAATCTAGAAGTGTTATTTGGATCAGTAAGAAGAATCATATAATTAGGATTGATATTTTGTCTCCAGTAGAGTTTGTCAATCACTTTCTTGCATTTTTATACAAGATATAAACCTATATTAGTATGCCAAACAATTAGAGTTTCTGCCCAATATCAACCACTCATCTATGACTTTCATCTAACTCCGCTTTAAACCCAACAAGGCATTGGTCTCACCCATTTTATTTAATTAGTTTCATTAAATTTATTTCAAAACTTCACATCTGTTAACTAAATATATTGAATTGTACCTTGATATTCCTTATACAATTTATAGGCTATTGCCACAATAGTGGTTTACAATTTCTGAGAGATTCTGATTTTTGTTGAAATCACATATTTTTAGAAAATATAATGATTTAAGCCTTTAAAAGATCCATTTTAAGGATTCCAATTGAAGAGGGTTTGATCAAACCACCTTAGATCAAAACCCCTTAGATAGAACCTCAGTAGTTTTAAACCATACCCATAAATGAGTCTCCTTTACACGTATCAAAATGTTGATAAAAAATCACTTTTGATTTACCTTTTGGGGGATCAAATGAATTCATTTAAAATTTATTTCAAATGATTATGGTAGTCCTCAGAACGAGCTATCCAATGAATATAATTTTAATATGTTTTGGTTTTATTATGTATTTGTTTTTTTAGTTTTATTAAACATAGGTTTTTCATCGAAAATGAAGGTCTTTGTTCTGCACATGTGGAAAAATAGCAGATTATCAAAACAAAAAATCAAAAATATGAGTGCACCAGATATTGAAGTCCTTGATCAAACAAAAAAATAAATTGAATTTTGATATATACAAAAAACGTTACGCATTATACGATCTCGCTATGTCTAAATTGTAATTGGTTTGACTTCGAAACTTGATTAAAGAAAAAGTATTTAATAAAAAACTATATAACCAAGTGGAAGCACTATATATTAGAGTTAAAAATATAAATTCAAAAGAATTAGAATTTTATCTGTCATGGAAAAAAAATTATGTGTTATACGGTGTGCCTCACTTTTTAAAAATGTTGTTTTTTGAAGAAAAAAACCAATTTTCGTGGGAGATGGAAAAAGAAGTGCAATCTGATTCCAAAAATTTTGAAAAAAATATTTTTAGAATCTACAGAAAAAATATGATGAGACTCTATTTTGCATCATCTTCAAATTCCTCACGGTTTGGCTGCTATAGGTGCGCGAATGTGAAGATTTAGTTAAAAATAATAATTTCAGTGTCCAGTTTGGCCAAAAATTGTAAACCACTATTGTGGGATCAACCTATACCAAATTAGGATCACATCAACCCATTGTCAAATTTCCATTATTTATAGATTGATCAAGTAGGAAACATAATCTAAGTCTGCCTCACTTGCATAGGTACACCCATCTAGGTCTGGTAGAGCCTAAAGCGAAGAAGGTTCAAATTCATCATTGGGCCTTGTACATTAGCCAAAAACGTATCAATAGCTTGGAAACCTCTTGTGGTTTCAAACTAGCATTTTTGAGACCTAAGAGGGTCAAATTCCATTCTCTTCATAGTGGTGCAATTGGTTTTTGATTTTTGCGCCTAGTATTTCCATAAATTTTAGATTCTCATAGGTGTTGATGAATCATTCTCATTTTGGGAACTTCTAGGGTTCCATTCTTTCTCCTACAATGACATTTTTTGGTGAATTGTGTTTTTGAAAGTGCATAATTTTTAGTGTAGTTTCTAGTGGTGTGATCAAGTTGATCATATTTTGTGTGAAAATAATTATTTTTGCTTGTGGCCAAGTTTGGCATTGTATGCACTAAGATCAAGTCCACTTTGTTTTTTTGGCAAGTGGCACCTATAAGTGAACTAAGTATAAGGTTTCAACCTCATATATTTCTTGGGGATTTCTTGGTTGAGTAATTTAGAATATTGTGTTTGTTTGCTGGTTGTCATCATGTCTTCTAATGCAGGCAAAGTAAAATTTGATTAATGTGGGAAGAAAAAGAATACAATAGATGAATGTTTGTTGAAATTTAACTAGATGATTTGAAACTTATTTATGAACTTCATTAGTTGTAGTAGGTTTGTATTGCCAATGGCACTAGTTTACCTAATTCATTTGAACCAACATCAACTAAATAATCTAGTGTTCTTACTTCATCATATGTTGAGGAAAAAATGGGGGATGATAAGTGTAGCCACATGATATGCACTGATATCTCATCTCCTTCATCTACTGTTGTACCTAAGGATGCTTTTGATTCCATATTTTTAGCTCCTTTTGATTCAATGCAGTAGGACATACATCATCTTCTAGAGATGGCTATATGGGATGAGTACTTGATAGAAATTCGTGGTTTATTTTGTGACTCCCACATTTCATATTTGGGAGACATCATTGATTGCATTCATCTTCTCTTTGATGGAGATTATCCTAACACTCTAACCCTCTTGTTCATTCTCTAGATGATCATCCTTTCTAGTTTGACATGAGTGTGGATTATTTTGGATAGTATTTGGAGTCTGAGGCTTCTTTGTCTTCAAAGGAGGTATCTTTATCTTTAGATTTTGTTATAAAATCACTTAAGAATTCTTCAAAGACATCGAACATCATACTTCTTCTTGCATCATCCTTTTAGGAATGGGAAGACATCTGGCATACCATATTGGTCTTATTTCTTTTGAATGGGAGGAAACTTGTTCAATGGTCGTGGATCATGTTCAACATTCATTATCAAAAATATACCATTTTTGCAAGAGACACTATATTAAGGGTGGTTGCATGGTCTCTCTTCTTCCCTCTTATGGGGGGGGAGGTATTTTCCTCTTATGGGGGATTTTCCTCATGCATCATTGAGAGAATCTCATTTTTTATCCCTTTTGGGGAGGAGTTTTTCCCCACTTGGTTTTCTCATTTTCTCAATTTGTTTGATATTGAACTACATATGTGCATGGGTACCTAGCAGGCTCTTCTAGTCAAGACCCACCTTTGTGTAATTTGTATAATAGTACTACCTAAGTTGTACTTAATGGGGGGTGTCTTATGGGGGTCTCTCTTATGGGGTTTTTCCCTCATGCATCTTTGAGAGCATCTTGTTTTTTATCTCTTTTGGGGAGGATTTTTTCCCCATTAGGTTTTCTCCTTTTCTCAATTTATTTGATATTTCACCACATATGTACATGGGTACCTAACAAGGTCTCGTAGCCAAGACCCATCTTTGTGTCATTTGTATAATAGTATTGCCTAAGTTGTACTTAATTGGGGGGTGTTATTGTAAATAGGTGTTTTACCTATCTAGGTCCTATTTGCATGTTAAGTCCACTTAGGTCCTAGGAGGGAATCTTTTATTTAGTGTTAGTTGTCACTAGATCTTATCTTATCTTTTGACATTTAATGCTTGTGTCCTAGGTCATTTAATATTTGTTGAGGTAGGTTTTTCATTGTACAAGATTAAGGCACATGTCAAGATCTTGTCTAATCCTATTTCATAGCTTGTCTTTATAAGCAAGGTATCATATGTACATCATATATTTAATCTACCAATCTTGCTTCTATAATCATAGCATGGTATTTTTTCCATTTCTCTCTTATGGAAGTTATTGTTGTCTTGCAAGTGATCTTAGGGTGTTGAGGAGTTCTACACTAACAATATTTTTTAGTTTCTTTATTTTTTTCTAAAAGTGTAGTGTTTTGTCATTTGTGATGGGCAACCATGAGAAAATTCAAGGATGAAAAAAATTTGGAATTGGGAGAAGAGAAATACAATTTTATGGATTTTTGTAAGCATTGAAAGAGAATATGTTGGTGTAGGTTTTTATTTTCAAAGTGGGTTAATTTATTTTCCCTTAGTCCTAGGTTTTTCCTACACTTTATTAAGCTTTCTTAGGATAATAAAGTGAGTTTATTTCTAAGAGATAAGTGTGTGGTGCCCCCTTCCTTAAAGGGTGGAACACTTTCCACTTTTGGTGGCATCCTCCACTTTTGGTGGTCCATGTTCCCTTTTTGTGGTTCATTCCTATTGGTTGGATTTTACACCTACATACTCTCCTTAGTTTTATAAAAACTCCCTACCTATATTGTATTTGCATCTTCTTGCAATCTTTTTGCATGAATTCATTCATGTATTAATTTAGATTGGAATATTTTAATGTAATATTGTCACATCAACATTGCATTTAATCTCTCAGAACCTTGGTTTGCATTCTTTATGTTTTTTTTGGTTTATGTAACTTTGTTTAACTCTTAAAAATTTCCTTGGCTTATTCAATCTATTTCAGACTTCTAACATGGTATCAAAGATTCTGTTTTGAAAAATCTAATTTTATGGATTCCTAATTAAGGGATTGATTTTTCTTGTAAAGATCTTGTAAATTCACATATTCTCTTCTCTTTTGTTTTGAATGATCTAGAGAATCAGAAAGGATTTGCAAAGGTCTAATAACCTCCTCATATTGCACATGTGTTTTGTGAGATTTGTGTGATTGCAACATTTTTGGTTATATCAGAAGCATTTTTTACTATTCTAACACATCCAAAAGGCTCGAGAAAGTCAAGATTAGATTTGATTTCATTCAAATTGGAGATCATTTGACATAGTTGTAAATGGGGGTTTGAAACTTAGATTTGGAAAATAACTTTTTATTGGAGCATTTTTGGCTTAGAAGGCCCAAAAGCCCATATTCTCATATAAAAAAAATCTATTTTAGAAAAAAAAAAATTGGCTTGAATTTGTATTTTGTCAAGGAATTGTTAGTGTAGGCTAAATTCAACCAGTCTTTCAAAAACTCATAACTTTTCGCCACAGTGTCCATTTTTGGCAAACGAGATATTGTTGAAAATTTGAAGACAAGAAATTTCCATCCACAAAGGTATTGAAAAGAAATACACAACTATAAGGCTAATTTTTCCATATTTTATCTTAGGTTCATTTTGTATCAAAATTTATAATTTTGGCTATTTTGAGCTCATTGAGCATTGTATCTTGGAAAAGGCTTTGTAATCGTATTGAATTATAAAGTGCCAACCTTATAATATTTGGGTGGATAATTTTTGATACTATCAAAAAGGGTGGGAGTGTATTGATGTTCTCTTTTAGTGTTCTTTTGTAATCCTTTGAGGATTGTATCATGGGTTTTTCTACTCACCCTTCTATGATAATCCTAGATTTAAGGCTAATTATGAGTCTTGGGAATTATAACCCATCTCAGATGGCTAAAAAAAAGTTCTTACCTTTATGGACTCATGCTTGAACCAGATACACCTAGAAGGAAATTGGTATGGGGTAATATTATCGATCATGTATTAGGATTCATTAGTTCTCATGTGTTGATACTTACACTATGTTGGTTATAGTAGACATTGAATGTCCTTGCACACTTTGGACCAAGATTTGGGAGATGTTTGGACACCCTCATGTTTCTCCATTCCAAGATAATCTTGCTATAGATTGCCTCATTCCACTTGATGATGCAAATAATATACCCTTTGATGATGATACTTTAGAGGAGCTTGAGTATTATGCACATCTTGATTTTATAGATGACACAAAGACTTATCTTCTTAATTCTCATCCTCGTGTTGAGATCACATCGACATCACCTGTTGCAGCTTCAAATTCCAGAGATGCTTTTTTGAGAGCCTCCAGTGATTCATTGCAGCAAGATCATTTATGTCTTATGGATTCAGTTCATTGGGACCAATTTCTACTAGACATCTCTTATTTTTTTGTAGATTCCTTCATTTCGGATCTAGGTACCACTATTGAGGATATTTGTCTTCTCTTTGGTCCTTACATCTACTATTGCTACTTTAGATTCTAGTGTTGCTTCTTAGAAAGTTTCTATTTATTCTTTGCAGTAGAACTTGCATTGTCTTTAAGATTTAGCTTGGGATGATCTCTTGACAAGTATTTCAAACTTGTTTATGGAGACACATACTTTAGATTTGGAGGATGTATCTGAGAGGTTATCTCTCCTCTTTGATTACACTCATTATATAACGGTTTTCAAACCATCATTATCTTTGGATTATGCTCTACATTAGGCTCTAGGAGATTTTGAGTTTTCATCTTCAACAATGTGGCCTAGAATGCCTAATTTAACTGTGAATTATTTTAGCATCAACATGAAGAGACTTGAGATGACTTCAAAACTTTATACATCTTACACTTTCTTCCTACATATTCCTTTTAGGTATTGGGAGATAGCTTGCATATGTCATTGGTTTTGTTGCTTCCTAAGGGAAGGAACATTATTCAATGATCATAAACCATCTTCTCCATCTAGTTTCAAGAATCTACCATTGGATCTCCTTAGAGGGGGCTACTTAGTCCTTCTCTTCTTCTCTCTCTTCTAGGGGGTGTTCTCTCTCTATTTCTAGGGGGGGGATTCTTCTTCTTTGGGGGGAATTTGATATGTTCATGGGTACCTAACATGGCCTTATTTTTTGGGACTCATCATCTTTTACATCCTCCTAAGATGTTCTTAAGGAGGGTGTTGGTGTAGGTTTTTATTTTCCCTTAGTCCTAGGTTGTTCCTACACTTTATTAATCTTTCTTCGAATAATAAAGTGAATTTAATACTAGGACATAAGTGTACGGTGTCCCCTTCCTTAAAGGGTGGAACACTTTCCACTTTTGGTGGTCCATATCCACTTCTTTTTGTTGATTCCTATTGGTTGGGTTTGTCACCTATATCATCTCTTAATTCTATATAAACTTACTACCTACCTTGAATTTGCATCTTCTTTCAATATTTTTGCATCCATTCATTCATTTATTGATTCAGCTTGGAATCTCTTAATGCAATATTGTCACATCAACATTGCACAATCTCTCGGAATCCTAGTTTGCATTCTTTATGTTTCTCCAGTTTATCTAACTTTGATTCTCCAAAACTATTCCTTGGTTTATTAAATCTATTTCATATTTCTAACAGAATAAAAATTAATTACGTTCTTTTTTGGAGAGACATGGAAACTTCTTGTTTGACATTTTAAGAAATGTGCAAGAAGACTAGCAAGCCTTGAATATGTTATGTTGTAAATTTTAGGAATTTTTGATGGGGTGAAGATGATAGGTGAATCTTTCATAATCAACACTTAAACTATAGTGGAAGAAAGAAAGGTAAGAATCCTACAAGTTTATTTATTTTCCCTAAAAAAAAAACTTCTCCTGATTTTAAATTTTAGACTATTTAGATAAAAAAAATTGTCTAGGATGGGGTGTGAAAAAAAAGGACTTGGAATGCATGGCCAAGGATTGATCAATCTCATAGAGGTTGTTAATATATCACATATTACTGTGGGATTTTTGAGTGATGTATAAAAAGAATGGTTGTGGTCTTAAAATGCTCCTATTAAAGTTGCAAGCATGGACATAGGCTCCAATTCACTAAAATGGAAAGAAAGAGTCCTTCCAAGGTAAAAATATATGTTTCATTTTGTTAAGGAAAGAGAATTTTTTATTCTCTAACCTTTTAGTAGGCTGCCAAGGAGGTTGTTATGCCACAAGAAGAGAAATAAAAAAACTCCAAAGAAGATGGGACAACTCCATTATTAGAACTAATGTAAAACTTTCCAAGACCATTTGGTAAGAGAAAGAAGGCAACAAGAACTGGAAAAATAATAGAAAATGGGGATTTATTCAAAGTGATTGCAAACCATCTTACATAAGGGGAGATGATTCCATAGAAACATGTAGTCCATTCAATGATTCAAGGATCTCAAATAAGGAAGAAAGGTATATAAAGAAAAGGTATTATACTTTTTTATTTCATTTACATTGGAAATGGATTGTTTCTAAGAATTGATGGTAAGCACATATTTGTTAATTTTGAGGTATGAGAAACAATTGCAAGGGTATGGGCTAGAAAAATGTTTTGAACAAGCCAAATACCTCTAATAGGAAGAATAGAAAGTTCAACACATAGAAGGGGACAAATGCTCATTAGAAAAGAAGAGGACGGGTTTTTCTATTATTTTAGGGTGATAAAAATCAAGGAAGAGATATATTTTTTTCAATTACCATGATGTAACTAGGAACAATCCAAAAAAAAGAATTGGGAAGTCCAAGCCATGAAAAGAATAATTCTTGAGAATTCATGTGGAGTGAGAATTTCTTAGTTGTTTATTTGATTTGTGAGCTTTTGGGGACCAAGATCTTTAATGAGGAAGTTTGATCTTAAAATTTAGATATAGTTGACATTTGGACATGTCATCCCAACCTATAACATAGTACCATGGAGTCCAATGGTAGAGTTCATCGTCAAATTAGTATACAAGGATATTTCCTTTTATATGATCTGAGAACTTGGATATATTTGTTAGTTATATTTCTCTATAAATAGTCATGTGAATGTATCAATCAATATAACATGTATTAAGTGTCAAGATGAGAATTTAAAGTTGAATCAATATATTGACTTCTAGAATAATAAGAAAGAAGTCAAAAGAATAAGGGTTACAAATATCAAAATAGCATTTTAAAGTTTGTTAATTTGTACTTTTAAAATTAAAATTGTATGAATGTATCACTAAATGTTAAACATATGTTTAATACCAAGATAAAAGCATTTAAGTTGGATCAAAACACCACTATAATAATATAATAATATAAAAAAATTAAATTTATAAAAAATATACTTAAAATTTTGATATTTAAAAAGAAAAACTACATTATATATAAAATCTAATGACTTTTGATTATTCTGCCATCATTTTAAATCTTAAAAATCCCTTATTTATAACCCCATAAAATCCCTTATCGTATCTTCCACAAATTTAATATTAAAGATTTTTCAAAAATATGAGACATGATATAGTCACAACCAAACTTGAATACTTTCCCATGGATGGATCATAGAGATTCTCTGAAAAAATAATATATGTAATTCCCCTATTCCACTCTCTCAGTTCATTCAAGATTCACCTGACTCTTAAGCTAAGTTCTAAATAACTCCCATTTGATCTGGTGCTCTTGTAGGTGGGGACAATTGCAAGCACATGGGTATAATCATTTCAAAGGCATAATCCAAACAAATGTTATATGTAGCATACCAATGGACCACTACCACCATGCTAAATAGTGGTTGAGAATAAACAGTTTTATTCTCTTGTCCAACACTCTCTAAGAAAGCCCTAAGGAACACATCGTGTGGTTGAGTCCGTTTCAGTCAATGCCCTAAATTTTAGGGAACAGACGATGAAGGACGATTTGTTTACAAGTGACCTACTCTTGACAAGGCGACACAAGGCCCTGCTACCTTTATTTTACGTTAGAATGACAAAGATGTCACCATTAAAAGCACTACGTATAAAAACCTGTAAGGATGCCCAGGATCACTTTTCTTATTTTAATCATTTCCACGTTATAGTTCTATTCATATTTCTTCACCTTTGTTGGGGTGGTTTTATCCTGGTCAGATTATGTTTGCCTTTGTTAAGTGGGCACTGGTTGCTATATATACACATATTCTTCATCAAAGCCACCAAAAGCATTTTTTCTCCTCAAACCTTCTCATTGCTATCTTGTTGCTATCCTTAGTTTGCATCTCGATTTCTTTTGCTTCGTTTAAGTATTTCTGCAATGGCAAGGATAAAGGGAAATTCCCAAGTCTTGCTTGTGAAGCACATAATCAGATCCCTGTGTAGGTTTGTCAATACCCATAAGGCAGTTATGTTCATGGGCAGCTCACGTGGTGCTCTTCCTAGCGATGTCCCAAAGGGCCACTGTGCAGTATAAGTTGGTAGTGAGCGCTCTAGGTTTATCATCCCCACTGAGTATTTGAATCATTCTGTGTTCCGGGCATTGCTAGATAAGGCTGAGGAAGAGTATGGATTTGACCATCAGATGGGACTCATCATTTCCTGTGAGGAAATTGCTTTCCAGTATCTAACATCCATGCTAGAGAAGAAAGATCTGGGACTCAGAAATATAGAGCTGGATAAACTCACTGATTTCCATTCCTCAACCTTCTGTTCTGCTGATGTTCACTAAATCTATAATACACCAGTCTGCCAAGAATGGGTTGAAGGGAAAGCAGAGGCTTGGCAAGGGACCAAGCAATACTGTATATATTTTTTGTCGATGTCTTATTGAGGCCAACTGAATCGGCATTGCAATTCATTTCTCATTATTTTGTAATTTTTATTTTATTTTTATCCTAAAGAGTTTAGCTCAACAATCTAAAACTTAACTCTTAATAGAAGAACTTATTTTTTAATTTTTATTAAAAAGATTAAACATGATTAGATTTTATAAATAGATCGACTGTTTATAATAATATATATTAACTTTCCGCTGAGCTTATTCATTTTTACTTTTTCCAATAACTAATTGGTATCAGTTACAGATTATTTTTCTTTCTTTATGAAAACGACCTTCAAATTCGGAGATCTTGTTTGCGAAGCATCTGTATCACGAGTTTAATGGAAGGTGATGGTTTACACTTTTTTTCTTTTTCTTTTTTTTAAATGAAAAGAATTATATGCCGTACATATAAAAACTAGCTGGGATATAAATCGAGCTCTTGGTACAGAATTTTATTGGGGAGGTCCGATTTTCAATTAAATTTGTTCAACTTTGACAGGCTTTTCGATTGTTGATTATGTTTACTATATGAAAAACAGATATTTTTATTGATATATTTTTTTATTTACACTCGATCTTTGGTGATAACAAATATGTTTTCAAGATTCAGGTACAAACTAACATGGTGATTTTAGAGGTGAATTATTTCTAGACTATATTTTATTATTGGTGGCTTGAGGCTTTCTATATTAGAGATCAATTTATGGCTTTGTGGAAAAAAATTTACACCATTTTTAGAACTAATGTCAAAAGTATATCGGACAACACATTAGTTGGTCACCTTTATCATAGTGGACCAACACCTTTCTTCTACATCTTAGCAACATGGATTAGCCCCTCTACTAGATAAGATAAATTTCCTCTCTTGGCTCTTGTAGTTTCTCCTCCACATCTTTTTAATGTTAATATTGGTCACAAAGTCACAACCTCTAATTTGTGGAGTGTAAGAAGATTTAAAATAAAAATAAATTCATGACTATGTCATTTGATTTCAATCCTTGTTGGCAAAAGTGTCATTTCAAGTCCTTGATGATGAAACCCAAAGGTCGTTTATTAAGAACTTGTTGCTTTCTTTTCAAGAAAAGATATATTGAAATGTTTATACTTCATTCACAGATTTATATACAATTGTGAGACATTGAATTGAAACTATTAGAAGCTAATGAACTTAAATAAAAATCTTCTCATTCTCCTTCCTAGCCAGGATATCCTTCTAGCTTACCAACAAAGAATTATTTCAAGAATAGCAATGATATGACACATAAGAATTATACTAGACCATCCACAAATAATTTTTCTACATAATCACTGGCCTCCAATGTTATTTGTGTCAAACCTAGAATGCCAATGAAGTTTACAAAATTGCATGATCCTCAACATTATACAACAAAATTTATTGGGAGAAAACATAATCACTTTGCCACCAAAATCCATAGACCCATCTCTTTATATGTGACTAAGGATTATGTTGCTAAATATTATTGCACCTATCAAATAGTTAATGGTCATGATATAGAAAACCATGTTGGTTCGAAACATAAAATAATCTCATAGAATTAGATAATAACATGATTCATGTTGAGAACATAAATTATGGGGGCAATCACATTGTTGCTTCCCCTAATTAGAAACTAAAAATGTGCACCAATCCTTTTTCACATGACACCTAATCAAATAATGTACATCTAATTGGAGATCACTTATTGATGAAGAACCATCTGAGCATCCCAATATGTTCCATCATTTTTCTAGTATTATTGAAAAACAAGATAATAAGGCTACTCTCTTCATTTAAATCTTATTATATTTTCTCATGATGAAATCACTAACAATGCATATCATGAAATATTTTATAGTCTCTAATTAATTTGCTCATATGACACACCAAAACATAATGGTATATTTAGGATCAAACTCCAATGTTTGTATAGAGGAATACTTGCTTACTAAATATTTTTATCAAAAAAACCATATACATTTGAGGGGTTCTATTAAATTATCTAATGTTATAATGTAAGACACCTTGATTTGTATCATCATACACTTACACTTGTTCAAAGAGTAGATAATATTGTCTTTCATATCGATCCAATTTCTAACAACTTTAACTTTCTTCTTGTTAGACATTGGATGAATAAATTTCAAGATGTACCTCCTATATGTTGGTGTGTTTACGTATACAACACCTTCTAGAGGCCTAGGAGAGGGGAAAAAATTCTTGATGGTGTTGTAAATCCATTTTATAAAGACTATGTAATTGTATGTTGCAAGTTTGATTGAGTTCTTTTACATTGGATCAATGTAATCAATTCTTATATATTTAGCACAAGTTCTTGCAAAGTTTTAGTGATGCCAATTTAGTATGGAGGTGTAGGAACTTGGTAGTAAGCCATTGTAGTGATCTTATAAAGTCAAAAAGGCCTTAAAAATACTTATAATAGCTAAAAACTAGTGGAAAGAGGACTTTAACTCACTCTTCCTTGAGTTTTCTACCTAGTTGAAGATTTCTCCAAGAATATTTACCGTCACAATATTTGTTATTTTACATTTTTTATGTTAGGATATCTATTTATTAATTTTTGTTTTTCTTTGCATTTTGAAATCCATATTAAATGCTACAAATGGATATAAAGGTAATTTCCAAAGTGTATTGAGAGGACTTTCACCCAAGATCCATCATTGATGTATGAGGAATATTCTCACTTTATGGATCATATTGTCATATGATTCTATGAGAGATGTTAGATGAGTGCCCTTATTTTTTTAAAGTTACTTTTACAAAGGAATGTTGTTTGTGAAACTATATTGTCACTCTTAATATTTTATAAACTTTTCAACTGTATATGCTTTGAAATTTTAGATTGTTAGGTATTGACTTATTTTATCAACTTTACTATTACAAATAAATGTTGTTTGTAGAACCATATTGTCACTTTTTGTATTTTATAAACTATTCACTTGTATATGATTTGAAAGTTTAGATGTTAATTGTTGGTTACAAATCTTTGTAAGGAGTTGTATAAATGCATCACTAGATATTAAACATATATTTAATAGCAAGATAATAATATTATAGTTGAATCATTTTATTGACTTCTAAAATAACATGAAGTATATGAGAAAACTAAAAATATCAATAAATCATATAATTTTTTAAAATTTATGAATCTATACTTTTTGAATTGAAATTAAAAAAATATTGTTATAAACATATTTAACAAATTAATAAAATCTAACATATTTTATTTCTAAAAATCTCCTATCTATGACAAAATAAACTATGCCAAACTAAAATTACTAAAATATTGTAATCATAAACATAAGAAGTATGTAAACCATACTAAATCTAAAATCTGCTCTATGCTTGATGAAATCAGTAAACCATTCAAATCATATTAACTTAAAATGCACTCTTTCAACTGTTCAGCGTTGAAGATTTCTGAGACATTTGAGACATGAGCAAACTCAAATGTAAATTGACTACATCACAGTTACAAATGATGTTGAATATTTTCCGATGGATGGATCATCGTTTGATGGAGATTATATAAAAAAATAATATATAATTCCACCTATTCTACTTTCATCGATCTATTTTTCACCATTGACTCCTGAGGTAGGATTAAAATGTTCTAATCATAAATACCTCACATTCAGTCCGGTGCTCTTGCAGGAGGGGACAATTGCAGGACCATGGGTTTATTCGTTTCAAAGACAGAGTTCAGACAAATGCTATATTTAATGTACCAATGGACAACTACTGCCATGCAGCAAGACTGGTTGAAAATAAACGGCCTCTATTCTCTTGTCCAAAACTCTATGAAGAAAACCCTAAAGGAGCACATCACGTGGTGGTCCGTCTCATTCAAAGCTCTTCATTTTATAGAACATACAATGAATGATGATTTTTTTGAAAGTTACCCTAAACTTGCCAAGGCGACACACGGCCCCGCTATCTTTATTTTAGATTAGAATGACAAAGACACTACCATTCAAAGCACTGTGTACAAAATTCTGTGAGGACACCTAACCCAAGACCACTTTTGTTATTTTAACCATTTGCTCACAATAATCTGATTATATTTCTTCACCTTTGTTGGGTGGTGTTAATCTAATCATATTATCTTCACCTTTGCTGGGCGGGTTCTTATATATACACACGTATTCTTCATCTTAGTCACAAAAGCATTCTTTCCCCTCAAACCCTATCATTGCTATTTGGGTCGTTAGCCTTGGTTTGCACCTCAATCCCTTTTGCCTTGTTTAAGTATTCTGCAATGGCCTGTATAAAGGGAAATTCCCAAGTCTTGCTTGTGAAGCACATAATCAGATCCTTGTGTAGGTTTGTCAATACCCATAAGGCAGCTGTTTATGCTCTTTCTTCAAAGAGCACAAGGTATTTAAGCTTTGCAGATGAGTTCATGGGCAGCTCACGTGGTGCTCTTCCTAGCGATGTCCCAAAGGGCCACTGTGCAGTATATGTTGGTAGTGAGCGCTCTAGGTTTATCATCCCCACTGACTTTTTGAATCATTCTGTGTTCCGGGCATTGCTGGATAAGGCTGAGGAAGAGTATGGATTTGACCATCAGATGGGACTCATCATTCCCTGTGAGGAAATTGATTTCCAGTATCTGACATCCATGCTAGAGAAGAAGGATTTGGGACTAAGAAATATAGAGCTGGATAAACTCACTGATTTCCATTCCTCAACCTTCTGTTCTGCTGATGTTCACTAAATCTCATAATACACCAGTCTGCCAAGAATGGGTTGAAGGGAAAGCAGAGGCTTGGCAAGGGAACAAGCAATACTGTATATAATTTTAGTTGATGTCCTATTGAGGCCAACGGATTGGCATTGTAGTTCATTTGTCATTATTTTGTACACTTTTGTTAAAAAGATTAAATATATAGATACTTTACGCTGAGCTTATTCATTTTTAGTTTTTTCCAATAAATAATCGAATCAGTTAAAGATTTTCTTTCTTTTCGCAAACGACCTAGGCCCTTTGGTTTCCCTGCCGAGATCAAGGCATGGCTTTTTGAATTTCTTTTGGCACCACTCCTAGAGCTAATACTAATAGTTCTCTCCTACAGGCGACACACTAGTTGGTCAACTCCACCATAGGTAGACCAACACACTTTTCCTACATCATCTTAGCAACATGGGTCGGCCCCTGTAATGAGTAGGATAAATTTCCTCTCTTTTACTTTCACCTCCGCATCGTCTTAATATTGGTCACAAAGTCAAAATAAAATAAGAATACATTCATGACTATGTCATTTGATTTCAATTTTTGTTGGTAAAAAAGTAATATCAAATCATTGATGAACTTCAAAAGTTATTTATTGTTTGTTATTGAAGAAAATCATTTGTCACAAAGTCAAAATCTCTAATTTGTGGAGTGTAAAAAGATTTAAAATAAGAATACATTCATGACTATGTCAGTTGATTTCAATTTTTGTTGATAAAAATGTAATATCAAATCATTGATGAACTTGAAAATCATTCACTAAAAACTTATTGTTTGCTATTCAAGAAAAGATGTTTTGAAATATTTATATTTCATTCATGAATCTATATACAAATTTGAAACATTGAATTGAAACTCTTAGAGACTAATGAGCTTAAATATGCCTCTTTTTATTCTCTCTATAATAAATGATGACACATAGGAATGATATTAGACCATCAAAAAATATTTTTTGTACACAATCAATGGCTTTTAATGTTATTTGCGTCAAAGCAAAAATTGCATGATCCTTGACGTTATCTTATAAACTTAATTGGGAGAAAACATGATCAGATTTCCATTAATATGTTCCATAGATGCATCTCTTTACATAGCTGAGAGTTATGTTGCCTAATCTTATTTCACTTATCAAATATTTAATGGTGATGATATAGAAAAGTATGTTGGTGTGAAACATAAGAAAACATCTCATTGAATTAAACAAAAAAATTATTCATGTTGAGGATACAAAATATGGGGTCAATCACTCTACCACTTCCTCTATTTAAAACCTACCAATTTATACCAATCCTTGATCACATGATGCCTAATCAAATAATGTTGATTTTATTGAGGAAGATACACCTATTGAAGATAAGCAAGCAACTCTTTACATTTCTCGTGTTACATTTTCTCATGATGAAATGCCTAATAATATATGTCATGAATTATTTCATATGTTTTATAAAACTAATCTTCCTCATATGACACGCTAAAAGCATAATGGTACATCCAGGTTCAAACTTCAATGTTGGTACAAAGGAATACTTGCTTGCTAAATTTTTTCATCAACAAACTCATACATTTGAGGGTTTCTCTTAAGTTATCTAATGTTATAGTGCAAGAAACCTTGATTTATACCATCATACATTGTTCAAAGAGTGGAATATGTCTTTTTCATTTCAATCCAATTTCTTCTTGTTATACCTTGGATAGAGAATTTCCAATATGTAACTCTTATATTACATCAATATACTAAGTTCATTCATCAAATAATTATAGTAAACGTGTCAAGGGTTGAAGGGTCAAAACGCATAATTGATATTATTGTAGATCAAAAGACGTACATTTATACAAGGTGGGTATAGTTATAATTTTTTAACTAAATCAACAATGTAATGGTGACAATGCAACAAAATAGTTAAGCATAATTGGTATGCTAGCATTCCCCCCTTGTTATATTGTTCTTGCAAAATTACCCCTAAAATCTCTAATTCACCTTGCTAAGAGACCCCCCCTCAAGGCCCTTACATTTCAAAACTTGCTGATTACAAATCATGAGAAGATATTTCCTTGAAGAAAAAAATATTGAATCGAGTGGAAATCCATCAAGTTGCCTCGTGAACCTCAAAAGGGTGTAGATTTGAGCTGAATTCCTAAGTTTTTGGACTACCATTTTACCAAACTTCTAAATACTGATTCCCAAATTATTTGGCATTAATCCATATTGAGCTCTGAAAATATAGGGCTCCATAAAGTTGTTTCTTGACCCTCGTAAGGGTATAATTCTCAATCACTCTCCTAAACTCATTGGACAATAATTGATATTGAGTTCAACACCAAATCCCTTACCTGTCTCCAAAAATCAAACTTCACAATATATGTATTCTTCAAATCCATCAGTATCAACAAGGAAAAGAAGAAAGAAAGAAAAAATGCTTCTTAAGGAAAGCACCATCTTAAAGTGAGAAGCTGACTTGAGATGAGGAAAATTCCTCCATCCTCAAGTGCCTCCAACCTCCAATGTGATGGCTCAAATTACTAATCCATTCTTAGTAATTGTTTTAATGTTTTAGAATTCACTCTCCCAAGAACCAAAAGTAATGCAATAGAATACTTGATTGGCACATCTCAGGGAAGATATATAAACTACTTGACATTTTACAATACTTATAAAAGTAATTTGAGTTGCATACTCTCTTGCAAAGCAACTTACCTCCAAGTTACCACTAATAAGAGATGCATTCAAATGACTATCTAACCATTTATGAATCCTTATATATTACAATTGAATGATTGCCCCACTCTTTGATTAGATGATTAGGTGGGTCCTCGTCCTCTTGACCTTTGGATAACTCACCTTCTTCAATACCCTCACCAACATACTAGTGTACGAAGACATGCTTGACATACATAAGATTAAACTTGTGATCAATGTGAGAGAAGACCTTAACAACACCTATGGAGTTAGATATCATACAAAATACCCTTTGGACCTTCGCAAGATCCCCTCAAGAACCACAATTGAGGACTGATAATTGATACCACACTTAAACCGAGCAGGACACCAGCCCACAAATATAAATTGTCCTCTTAGTCTTAATGGTGGCAACAACAACATTCACCTCCTTGGACACAACATCTCATATGTATATAAGACAACATGCCATGTACTTTCCATGATAGGGATCATATTTTGCCATAATGGAAGAAGGCTCAAAGGCGCTATTAGAAATCTCGGGAATAGAATGCTGCTCATGATAGGCCTTCCCTTCGAAGATTACAGGGCATAGGATGAAAGCGTGAAATGAAAGAGATATAAGAGTTCTTTAAAGTTGTCCATTATAATTCATTTGACAGTTCATCTTCCTTCGAGTTGAGCAGTTTAATGGCCATAAATGAAAGTATGATCTCAAATTAAAAACTCACAAAGCCTCCCTTTTCATTGTTCAATTGAATAATTCTAGTCTTATATCTGCCTTCGAATATGAAATTCCTTATTTTACTAGATATTCATGCATATTAATAAATGAACAGTTCAGTTTAGAGGTAGACGACTATAAACTGTAGCTACATAGGAACATTGCAAATTATAAACGATATTAATTAAGGACTCTCTCAACACTAGCAAATTCTCTTCCTTAATTACAAGATCACAACCCTTTCAATCTGTCAGATAGCAACTACAAGATCTAATTCACTGTTCAAAACTCGCGGCCTTCTCCTTTGAATAGAAAGACATATATCATCTCTCAAATTTTAATCAATACAATAGCATATTGTAGGTATGCACAATATAATTCCATACAACCCGTGCTACACATGAATCAAATAGTATAGCACAACCTGATTTTGAATAATCTTCGTCCATTTGAAGGTCACTCGCCTTCCATGATAGTAACCGCTTGAACGACAATCCAAACAACACTGTGCTCAGTCAAGGCAAAAATGACAGGTCGATTTCTGGGGAATACAAAATTTCTACTCATGCCTCCTTATGCCATCTTCCTGTATTGCCTTCACAAATGCTTTTTCTTCCTCCAGATTTCTATGCACAGACACAAGAATGTTTACAGCTCTGATACTATAAGAAGGGTCAAAATGTATAATCGATATTATTGCAGATCAGAAGACGTACATTTATACAAGGTGGGTACAATTACAATTTTGTAATTGAATGAGCAACGTAATGGTGACAATGTAATAATTAGTTAAGCACAACTGCTACGCTAACAAGGGATAGGTATCAACCTATTTTAGAATATATAAATTTCAATATTGATATAGTTATCCAGAATATAGAAGAACCTTAATGTGAAAGAATAAGCCTTACATGTAGCCTTTACAAGATACATATAGAAGAATAAAAGGAATTAGGCAAGCAAACTACCAAGATATAAAGAAAAACCAACAAACTTGTGCAAAGGGATGAAAAACCTAAGAGAGTTGTGGTGCCTAAACAAGAAACATATATTGTTCCTCTTAGCCAAATTTTTGTGAAGGGCAGATTACATTACATAATAATTCAAGTCTATCTTGTTACATTACGGTTTCTAAGGAATATTGTGCCATTGCTGATTAGGGTGAGGATGATCTCCATGTGGAAGAGGATTACTCAAATATAATACATTAAGATATTTTTCTGTCTTTCATGATTTTTTTATTAATTTTCTTTTAACCTTACATCCATCCATCACCTCCATTCCTAATTCTAGAATGAGTTATGTCCTTGATGATTTGAACATTAGTTAATCCCAAGCTCAACATCATATAAAAAAACCCAATCCTAACACATCAATAATCTAAAATTTGAGATAATCTAGCCTTCAAAATTGTAATCCCATACCTAGTATCCAATCCATGTAGCTAATCAAAAATCCAAATTCCCTACACATCCAAACACATAATAACATCACAAAAATACTTAGGCAAGTCTATCCAAGAATTCTAACACACATCTAAAAGAATCCATAATTTTCATGCTTAGTCTTGTTGAAATCCAAACCTTGTTTAGTTTTAGTAAATCACTACATTATTATCACCATATATCATTCACAATCCTTGCATTATTCTCAAGATCTCTCATTCCCACATCAAAAATGTTATCATCATCACCAAATCAATCAGTCATTTAATTTAAAGATCATAAGGGGCAACATCTTGTTTGTATTTTCTTTTAATCATTTGTTCATGCTTGCTTTCTTGTGTTTTTCTTTAGTGGCTTTCATTTGGGAGTTGATCCATGGGTTACCTTATCAACAACATCATCATGGTCTTTTATATGATTATGTATCAATTCATATGCATTTGTGGGTATCATTCCTTTATGCACTCTACCCAACATCATCATGATCCCTTATATCATGGTGTAGGTAATGCTTGGTGTTATAGAAAATCACAGTTTCTCACTATGTCTACATCCCTTTGAAAAAATTCCTATCATGTACCTACCATCAACCATACCCCATCATCACACATCATTATTCACGTGCATCACATCCATTTGCATCTCATTATAACTCTTCTAATATTTCATCCCTTTACTAAAATCATTTATTATTCTCCATGTATCCCAACCTATATTCATCTAAATATCTCCCCCCTTCCTTCTATGTATTCAAAACCCTCCCATCCATTTTTCATTCCTTTAGACTCGATTCTTTTTTCAAGACCTCCCAATTCCTATGAGATTTCCTACTCTCTTAGAAGGCACCCCTAACTTCCTTTCTAACACTATTTCATTTGAATGAATTGGGCATATTTCTACAAGTTCTATTTCATCAATCATCTATACTTATCATCTTACTTTTCTTGGTTACAACACCATCTCAAAAAGTGACAAATATAGACACCCAAAACCTACTTTTGTATTTTAACCTAACATTATCACCCTTCCATCAATCCACATCATAATATTGTATCAAATATTTTTTGATTGGTTGAAGGAAATTATGTAGTTAATTAGGTCATATTTTTTATAATAATTAATTAAGTAAACCATTTTTAGTTAGATAATCAAGCTAACCCACCTTCATGAATTAATAAATCATATTTAATTTGTTACCTTAACCTTCATCCGTCATAATAAAGATAAATATCTTATTAATTAGGCTAATGTGCATTCCTCTCCTCCTTTATAAAAATAAAAAAGCCACTTCCTCCACACCACTAAAATCCGAAAATAAAACCATTTGCATCTTGAACCTTCAATTATCTACCACATGCTTCAATTTTGACCATCCATTCCACTCTTGTCAAAGAATACAAATTTGTGGATCATAACCCTCCTTTAAAGTTCAATCTTGACTATTTAATATATTCTTTGTAAGCCCCTCTTTCTTGCATTACCTTTCCCCATGCAAACTACAACAATCCTCGTACTTCATCCACTTGAATTTATCTCATTCCTCCTCACATGTAAATCAATCCTAACCAACCAGATTAAGATCAAATCCCAACCATCCATAATCAAAGCTAACATCTATATAAACCCTAATTTGAATGTTTTTCGTATATGGAGGTGGTTTAAAGAGCATATGTACATGCTACCAAATTGGAGTCTCCCATGAGAATCCTACATTTATACGTATACATCTTCCATCCATATCAAGAAGCATATCCCAAACATCATCAACATATCATGCTTGTGTCTGGGCTTCTATTTTATTATTTTTTTGTGCCTTCATTTGCTCAAATAAAGGTGTATGTTTAATTTGGATTGAGTTCATTGTAATTGAATGTATTTACTCTTTTCTTGGTCCAAATTTCAAATCTATAGATAGAATCAAAAGTTGAATTCGATTATATATTTATATAGTTTTGAAATAATAGTTCAATATTTTTTAAATGACACCTAATTTCAACTTTGCATGTGAAATTTATGGCTTTGAAAAGATGTAAGAAAAAGTGGTTGAATTAGGATTTTCCCTAGCCCCAAGAGATTCAATTAATAAACTTATCCTTTATCACGTGGGATCATGGGATCTTAAATAGAACCACCACACTTATTTCTACCCCTTTCATCTTGATTTTTTATACTCTTCACCCTAATACAAAATTCATATTAAAATATCACCAACTTTTACCATAAATCATAGGTACCTATTTTTAATGATATTTTTATACCCCTCATATGCTCAACCAAACATTTATTTGCACCACTATCACATTCATCTCTAAATGAAAAATACTAAATAAATTTTCATGGGAGGTTATTAAAATAAAAAACATTAAAATTACTTTTATACTATAATAATTTGACATGGGTTCCTAGAATGGAAAATGTAATTAAAAAGTAACTATTTTATGTGAATTTGTGGTCATTTTTTTCTTCTTTTGCATGTTCAATTAAAAACAGAAATCAAACTTGTGCATAGGGTAAGCCACAACAAGCTAGAAATATAATTATTCACACATCTCATAGCTACCCATCAAAATTGAAAAATTACTCATTTGTGTTATCATGTTGCAGTCATTTAAATAATGTGTTGTTAAACTCTATAAAAAAAAAGAAACACTGAAAAGAGGTAAAAAAAATCTTTTTATTGCCAAGTGAGGCACAAATTTGATACATAAGACCTTCAAGTTGTGGATCTTGAGTAGATGTTGATAAGGAGAGTTATTTCTCATTTAATTTACATATTATCCTACAAAGAGTACATAGCTCAAATACCTCTTTTTGAATCAAATGTATTATCTTGTATGGTGTATAAACACCTTCATCAATTCAACCACTTAGAACTAAAAAATATGTAAGCAATAACTACACAAATAACATAACCATATTTTATTTTTGACCTCATCAAAGCCAAGATTAAAGAGATATAAAATTATATTTTTTGAACTTATTCCTTAGACTCAACCCCCAGGTCACTCCACAATCTTACCCCTAGTGATTTCCTTGAGCCTTGCGAACTAGCATTCACCTCAATAAACCTAAAATTAATAGTTAGAAAATAAAGAGTTTTAAAGAATTTTCTTGCCCTTTTTGAGCATTATTCTTGTTTTTATTTCTATTAAAATTAAGATGTGTTTATGTAACACCTTCTAGAGGCTTGTGAGAGGGGAGGAAATTCTTGATGATGGTGTTTAAAGCTATATTTTGAACACTACGGAAGTGTATGTTGCAAGACTAATTGTGTGTTTTTTCATTTGAATAGATATAATCCATTCTTAAGTCTTTAACACAAGTTCTTGCAAAGTTTCAATGATGCCAATTCACTATGGAGGTGTAGGGACTTAGTAGTAAGGAATTGTAATGATCTTGTAAAGTGAACAAGGCATTGAATATACTTGTAACAACTAAGAACTAATGGCATGAGGAGTCTAACACACTCTTCCTAGAGTTTTCTATCTAGTTGAAGGTTTCTCCAAGAATTCCTTTGCATCTTGAAATCTATATTAAATGATAGAATTGGGTGTAAAGTTAAATCTCAAAGAGTATTGGGGGTCTTGCATCAAATAATCCATCATTGATGAACTTGTACGAAATATATCCTCCTAGTTAATGGTTTATTGTACCACATGATTTTATGTGAAATGTTAGTTGACTACTCTTTATCAACTTTACTAATACAAAAAAATGTTGTTTGTGAAACTATGTTGCCACTTAATATTTTATAAATTGTTCACTTGTATATGCTTTGAAAGTTTAGATATTGGTCCTTGGCTACACTTCTCTATAAAGAATTGTATGAGTGTATCATTAGATATTAAACATGTATTTAATATCAAAATAATAATATTAAAGTTAAATAATTACATTGACTTTCTGAAATTTTAAGAAAAAGTTAGAAGATTAAAGAGATCAACAAATCATATAATATTTTAAAATATGTAAATAAATATTTCTTATAATTGATTTTTTTAAATAACAATTTAACAAAAACATAACATCTAACATTTTTATTTTATTTTTTTCCAATCATTTTATATCTTAAAAATCTGAGATCTATGAAAAAATAAGATATGTCAAACTAAAATTACCAAAATATTGAAAGCTTGGCAGTATCGCTGAAATCATAAACATGAGAAGTATGTTAACCACACCAAATGTAAAGTCTGCTCTATGCTTGATGAAATCAATAGACCATTCAAATCATATGAAAGTAAAATGCACTCTTTTAACAGTTCAGCGTTGAAGGTTTCTGAGACATATGAGACATGAACAAACTAAAATGTAAATTGACTACATCACAGTCACAAACGATGTTGAATACTTTTCCCTGGATGATGAATCATCATTTAATGGAGATTACATAGAAAAATATTATAGATAATTCCACCTATTCTACCCTCATCGATCCATCTGTTTTTCACCTTCGACTCCTGAGGTAGGATTAAAAAGGTGTAAATCATAAATGCCTCATATTTGGTCTAGTGCTCTTCTAGGTGGGGGCAATTGCAAGGCCATGAATTTATTCATTTCAAAGAGAGTCCAGACAAAAGCTAAATGTAATGTACCACTGTCATGCAATAAGAGTTTGAAAATAAACGACCTCTATTCTCTTGTCCAAAGCTCTCCGAAGGAACACATCATGTGGTGGAGTCCATTTTCAGTCAAAGCTCTGCATTTTATAGAACAGATAATGTATGACCATTTTTTTTGCAAAGTTACCCTAAATTTGATAAGGCGGCACATGGCCCTGCTACCTATATTTTAGGTGAGGATGACAAAGATACCACTACTAAAAGCACTATGTCCTAAAAAAAATAAAAAAACTGTTAGGACACTCAAGACTGAGAATATTCTAATCATATTATCTTCACCTTTGTTGGGTGGTTTCTATATACACACACGTACTCTTCATGTTAGCCACAAGCCATTATTTCTTCTCAATTCCTCTCATTGCTACCTGGGTTGTTAGCCTTAGTTTGCACCTCAATTTCTTTTGCTTAGTTTAACTATTCTGTAATGTCCAGGATAAATGAAAATTCTCAAGTCTTGCTTAGTTTAACTATCCCTGTGTAGGTTTGGCAATGCCCATAAGGCAGTTGTGTATGCTCTTTCTTCAAAGAGCGGTAGGTACTTCAGCTTTACAGATGAGTTCATTGATTGAAATTAACGAAATAAACTAAACGAAATAAACTAACAGAGACTACTGTTCGAATACAAGTTTGATAGAATAACAAAACACAATGACAATGGAGAAAATCAAACTTAGATTTACAAAATATTTACAAACAGTTTTGAAATTGTTGTTACACTAGCATATATATTATATGTTAATATATAAAATATGTTGAGAGTTATTATTATTGAGGTGTCTATTGCACTGAGAAAATATGATGAAAATAGCCGTCTCGAAAAAGAAAACTCTGGACGTATTTTATATATATTAAAATTTAATATATATATGCTAGTAGGAGTCGCTGCAACTTGTAGGAGATTAATATAATAATATAATATTATAATAATGTTAATTATTATAATATAATATTAAATTATATTTTGATATAATATTTAATAAATATTATAAAATTTTAATTTTTATCTAATTGAATTAGAATTACAGTTAGAACTTAATTGAAATCCTAACCTAATTTAATGCTAACCTTAACTCTAATATTAACGTTAGAACTTAATTAACGTATATAATTATAATATTAGATATAACTATATAAGTTATAATTTAATAATAAATATATTATATAATATTAAATATAATATTTTTTATAATTTATTTTAAATAATTTTTATATTAATTTAAATTATAATATTTGAAAAAAAATTAGCTATAATAATTTAAAATTTAATAATAGTATGATAAGATATTATATAATATGAATTAGAATTACAGTTAGAATTTAATTGGAATCCTAAC
This sequence comes from Sequoiadendron giganteum, assembly GCA_007115665.2. Taxonomy (NCBI): domain Eukaryota; kingdom Viridiplantae; phylum Streptophyta; class Pinopsida; order Cupressales; family Cupressaceae; genus Sequoiadendron; species Sequoiadendron giganteum. The sequence goes on from VCHN02000014.1 coordinate 93,243,359, forward strand.
CTAATTTAATGTCAATCTTAACTCTGATTAAACCCTAAGAGTAAAAATTTATATTTATTTATTTTTTAAAAGTTATAATAATAATAATTAATATAGAATTAAATAATATGATGATATAATATATAATAATATTATAAAATATAATAAATAATATTTATGTGATTCATATTTTTTATATAAATTTAATTTATTAAAATTATTAATGTATTATTATAATTATATTATTTTTAAATTGTAACATATATAATTATAATATTAGATATAATTATATAAATTATAATTTAATAATAAATATATTATATAATATTAAATATTTTAAAATATAATATTTTTAATAATTTATTTTAAATAATTTTTATATTAATTTAAATTATAATATTTGAAAAAAAATTAACTATAATAATTTCAAATTTAATAATAGAGTATGATATTATATTATATAATATTATATAATATAGTAATTAACTATTATTAATTAAAATAATAATATTATAATATTTAATAAATTATTATTAAATTAGTAAATATTATAAGGTTACTTTTTTTTTGATACGTAAGAAGTTGTGGACATGGGGTCCAGTCCCATATATGAAATAGTAAAAAAAGAGAGAGTTTCATCAACCTTATAATAGGGGTGCAAAAAGTTCCCAACTGGAAACTACAGAGCAAAAGAGAAATTGTTTCCACTTATAGCTACAAAGCACAAATTTTCTACCACTAAGTAAAAGGCAAAACATTATCAGTCAACCCAAAATATTATAAAAGAAATCATGTTGCCAAATTTTTCCCCTTCAAGGAAGGCTTCTGAGTCATCTGATGTGGAGGTGCATATTCTTCCTCCGCTTTACTTCTATCCAACCCTGATCTTGTGACAAACTGTTCGCATCTAGATTTCCATCACAATCTAAATCATTTGGGGATTCCGATGACTCTTCTAAGTTTTGGGACCACTCAGCCAAAGTAGGAGAGTTTGAGGGTTGATTTTTTGTTGTTTCAAAAGTATCACTAGGCAAGGGCCCAAGGAATTTTTTGCCTTTTCCACACAGCTTGAGTTGCTTGGTTGGATTATCTTTTGACTCTCCTTTGGCTCTAGAGAAATATCCTTAACCACCTCCATATTTTGCTTCCTAGAAGTAGACTTTGATGGAGAGAGATTCTCTTTGTTAAAATTCATAACAGAGTAATGCTTGGGGGAAGAATCCTTCCACCAAGAGGCCACCTATCTTGCCTGGGACTAGATAGTAGGGCACTCAACAACAATATGCCCAGTTTGATAACATCTTCTGCATCTGAATATTAAACCTTCGTAATCCAAAGGCTATTTCCAACAATGTCCATTGGCTCTCAAGATAATTCCAGTTGGAAGATCCTTTGAGATGCCCATTTCCACCAAGATCCTGGCATAAGTTTTATGAATAATTTTTTTTGAGTTTCCATCTGTATGCACAAATTTTCCCATGGATTTCCCAATTGTAGCAAAACATGATTCAAACTGGAAGTGAAGGATGAGATTTGGGAGATGAACCCAGATCAAAAAACTGAAAATGTTCATGTAGATCGATCAAAATTTGGATGCCAAGATTTTAATTGCAGAAAATTTCCTTCCCATTGCCAAACATAATTGAGAATGGCTTTTTTGTCTTTCTTATCATAAAAAATCATAGTGAAAAATCCCCTTGCACTAGGAAGCCAAGACTTACAGATCTAGCCATGAAGATCTTGAAGGCTCAGCCAAATATGATAAAATCTTCCAGTTAAACTGTTCTCTGAAAAAAAAAATCATATTATCGTAGATCCTTTGACAAGGTGTCGTCGAATTCTAGAGACAAGCGTTTACCCGAACACTTGATGATTCTCTTGTTGCCTATGCAAAGCTTTGGAAATTGTGATGAACCCAGAGGGGGATGGGAACCAGATTTTGCCACCTCCAAAAATGAGGTGTTATTCGCCTTCGAACCCCACCCTGTTGGAAAAACACGACAAGTTTTTCCATAGACAACATTATTCTTGTCGCTGTCAAGAAAAGGAGGAACCAAAATCCTTTTCTTTCGGCCCACATAAGGAATTTGCAGGTGCAACCACACGAACCCTACAGGCCGCAGCATCCGTCAATCCGCCCTGAGAGCCTTGTGGATCCAACGTAATGGTGGCCAATGCAAGAAGTTCCCCATCCATAGGTGCAATAAAGGCATCCTTGGTATTCAGAGAAACTGCACACAAGGAAACCCTAGGGGGCAGTCTATAAATTCAGCAAATTCGACAAATTCGACATGCTCGCTCGTTGCAAGTCTTAAGAAGGAACCAATATAAGGTTATTATTTAATGTTAATGTAATATTATATTAATATTGTTTGGATTATGATTAAGTAAAGGATTAAGGTTAATGGAAGTGAAGGGTTATGATTAGGGTTACGATTAGGATTTGACTCATAGTCAATATTATAGTTAGGATTATAGTTCAAATTACAGTTAAATATAAGAATACAAATTGTTCTAGTGTTAGATTTATTGTTTATGTTTGAATATTATATAATTTAAATATGTAGATATATGTTATTATAAAATAATTCTTATATACGTTGTTATGAGATTACTTTAATTAATATAAGTTAATTGTTTAAATTAAATTTTTAGAATTTAAATAAATAAATATACACATTGGAAAAATCGTTACACATGTATTTATTTAAATTAAATTAACGACGTACAAATATAGAAAAAATTGAAACTGTTTGTCATACAAAATTAAATAAACACTATCATATCCATAAGCACTATTAGAACAACATTTAAAAATTCTATTTGAAATTGAATTTTGAAAAAGATAAGCATTTTCTCATAGTATTATTATTTTCTTATTTTGAAAATGTCGAAAGGCATTTCAAATATTTATCATCAAAAATACTTTGGTAAATTAAAATTTTATAAGCTAGAGGTGTACTTTTACTTGAACTATTTCCACCAATATATTAATACCTTCATTTATTAAACTTAATAGTTCTTGACATATGAAAACATTGAATTCTCTAGTAGATATACTTCCCCAAGAAATCGCTTGCATAATTGGAAATAGCTACATAATATTTCAAACAACACAAATTGAACTATTTACATAAAAAGACATCGACTTACATAGAAGAAATAGGAACAATGTTTTTTACAAAATAGACATCAAAGTCTCTATCAAAATACTATTCATATGAGTTAAGCAAAGATCAGAAAGCAGTATATATAATTCGTGTTTCTCTATTCTAATTATCATTCAAAAATAGTAAGAATTCTTCTATAATTTGTTCAGAAGATCCTTGTTCATATTTCTCATCATAAAATATTTCTCTCAATAAATTGGACAATCCTACAATTTTTTGGCATGTTTTGTGAAACTTTTGAGTTATATCTTTTGTTTGGATAATTTATTCTTCTTCAACTACTACTGCAAGAAATGTTGCATCTTCAAGTTCATTAATGATATGTTTACAATCTTGTTCAATTGATTTAAATAACTTTTCAATAGGTGTTTGAACATATGTATTAGAATCAATTGAGTCCTCTCTCCATGGTGGCTTTGACAATGAATTTTTGCTTCATATGATTCATTTATCATTACAATTTCCCTAGTTGACTATGCATAACATGTAAGCATACAAATAGACATTCATGCAAAATGTGGAAGCATAAACAACACTCAAAAATATCTATTTTTGATTCTAAGAGCAACAACCAAATGAAAGAAGGCTTCATGATTTTATGGCTATGACATGACACTAATTTTTCCTCAATTCATAAATTCATTAGTTTCTTTCCTGGCTAATAATATGGAGAAGCATAAATGATGCATGAAAATGAAAGAAATCGATGGGATTGAGAAGCTATAGAGTTATATGGCTAGCCATAAGTCACATACAAAGAGAAGTTCCAGAAAATATGAAACCCTAAGGGTATGTGAACCACCAAAAATGTGCATTAGGGAAAGAGGATTCCGCAATAGGCTCCTAGGTTTTTTCACCTAGGAGCTTGGTTGAGGAATGGCTCTCTTTCGCGCTAAAGGTATTCTTAGTGAGTTCATTCAAATATTGGGGGTTTGAATAGGTGTGATGTGTGTGTCTAAGTGTTGGAAATGGATAAAGGAAATCAAATAGTAATGTAAAACCCCAAAAATGCAAGATGTATGAAAACACATTGAGATATGCAAACTTATGCTAAATGACTTAAGAAAGCTTATGAAACAAAATAGAAAGTTGTAAAACTAGAAATATGTACCTGGAAGTGTGTTACAGACTTGAAGCAACTTTGAGATTCTAAAAGTACTGATTTTTATGTCTGGTAGGACACTTGTGCCAAGGTGGGCGACTTAGTCATTTTTCGGGGTGATTTCAAAAAATTGCTTTGGGGCTTGTTTCAACCAAATGATTATCTGGATCCACAAAAATCTCTAAAAAATATGTAGAGTGAGACTAAGTCACCACAACTGGGGGAAGTGTCCCTTTTTCCTTTTTTGAAAATCCGAAGGTGGAAACGAGAGCTCTTGACCTGCACTTTCTATTCCTCCAAGTGTTCGAACCAGAAACCTTGATTCCTGGCCTGTAGGTGTCTTTTGTGTAGATCTTGACCTAATCAACAAGGAGATTCCCTAAAAAAGTTTTCAAACCATTCTTGAATGATCTTCAAGATTCCAAGATACCTAAATCTACAAACACATAAAAAGAGGAGAAAACGTTCAATGTTAGGGCATGGGCGTTTTCCTTGGTCAAACCCCTTTTAGATAATCAAATCAAATTAAGAGATAATGTAATAAAACATGAAATGATGGAGCTAATACCTTTCCATGATGATTGATCTTGAGTTTTTGTAGCAATGGAGGAGGATTCAACCATTGAATGCTTTGGAAATATTCCTTGATGACTTAGAATGTAGAAACCCTAGCTTGCTTTAGAAGAGTGGTGGATTGAATAGTGAATAATGAGTGACATGTTATGAATTAGGGTTTAGAGGCTTGTATTATAGGAAATCCTCCTAAAAGACCCATTATTTTGATCCACAAGGCTGACATGAAGGAAAAATAATGTAAAACCCTAACTTTTCTCTCTCAAAACCCTAAAAATAGCTCCAATGGGACTAAGTCACCACCTTGGGCAACTTATTCCACCTGAATAGGGCTAATTCACCTAGATGGGTGACTTAGTCCCATAGGGGGCCTTTTTGCTAGCTGGATTGTCCGAGAGTGAAGAATTTCAACTTTTATGATGATTTTATCATATTTTTTTATCAAATTAAGCCTTGAGATGCACAATAAGGGGTCATAGGGGCCTATAAATGATGATGAAAAGGGTAATTAAGGGCCAAAATACCAAAAATAGGATCAAATTTTCCCTTTCTTCAAAGGTATACAATTTTTGGCAATACATTTAGCCCCCACTTTAGTGAGAGGATGAAATTGCTTCAAACTCACACTAAAGTAGCCAAATGGTTCTAATGTGGATGGTGAAGAATGAAAAAGAGGAAGTCAAGCCACCAGGATTCAAGATCCTAAGTCAAATTGATATTAGTGCAAGAGGACACATTCAAGGGTGAATGATTTGCAACAAAAGAAGATACATGACTATGTGATGATAAGAACTATAATGAAGAGAAGAAAGAAAGTAAGAAGGGTTAGATCAAGCTTTGACCATTTTTCTAGCTAGTTGTGGATCAGATCTAGGTTGTTTGTCCAAAAATAATTTTAGAAGTCCAAAGAAGTGGTTTAGTCAGAAATTCATGTCAGTGTGTCGACTTCCCATCATACTAACCATACCAAAGTTACCCTACTGATAACTTTGATAAGGAACCACAATGCTTTTGTAAATGCTTTTGAATTTGAATATTATGCGAAGATTTTGTTGAAGGCAATTTTTCTTTGTTCATGTAAGGTCTTCTTCTTAGGGAGAATTTTGCCTAATATCTCCAAGAGAGTACAATTCAAGGTGTCAGATCGTTATCCATGGGATGCCTCATTCACATCAGGCTACTTCAATTGATCGTACACTCTTGGAAGGCATCAAACCCAATGACACCACCAAGAATAGGACACTTCATGAGAAAAGAAAAATCATGCCATTGAATTGAAGGAAAAAAGGAAAAGGATGGAAAGTAAAAACTAAAGTAATTCAACACAGAATAGACACAGAGAATAAATTACATTATTCATAAAAAAATTCTTCACAGAGCAGCTCCAAATTTTTGCTTCTTCAGAGCCTTCTTATAAAAAGCTTACCAACTTCACAAAAATAAATAAAAGTTTCACAATAGCAAAATTAAAAGCTTTAATTACAAAAATAAAGCCATTAAGGATATGCCTAGTTACAATTGTCCAATCACATTTAAAATCAGTCCTTGCAATTTCCAATCAAAATTAAAAGATGCCAGCAAGACATCCACTTAACACGCCATCAAAAATCAAGCTTTATTGCACAATCGTGGAGAAGGAGAGAGGATTTTGCAGTAGTGCGGGGTATCGCACCACCACGGGTGACAACAAACACACCAGTGGTACCGCGGTGAAGCTAGATACACCACACAACCACGAGCAGGGAAGAAGTAGCCAGTGGTACCATGGTGAAACCGCTCTACCGTGAATAATGACTAAGGAGCTAGCGGTACCCCGATGAAGCCGAATGAAACCACAATACCGCGAGGAGAGAGAGGGAAGGTCGCGGGGTCGCGGTATAACCGTGCAACCACCAGAAGGAGAAGCATCATCAAAGGTAAGGCAGGGAGACCGCAGAACCACAAGCGGCAGGAGGATAGGCTATAGTATGGCAGTGAACACCATTGTACCACAAGCAGAAGTTGACGATAATGTGGGCACATTGTAAGAACTTGAGAGATGCATAGGATTTGGGAGAAATTCCAACACTCCCCTTGATCACAACTCCTACCTTCTTTGATGCCCAGTCAATCTCTTTGTAAAATGAAACTCTCTTTTCCAAGCACCTTAGTGAAAATGTTTGCACATTGATCCTCTAACCTGCAAAAAACCAAAATAATTTCTCCATTGTTGATCAGCTCCTTGATAAAGTTATATCGTGTGTCTATGTGCTTGCTTCTCTTATGGAAGACTGGATTTTTTGATAAGGCTATTGCAAAGTTATTATCACAAAATATTTTTGTTGCATCCACCTGTTCATTTTGTAACTCTTTCAATACTCTCCTCATCCATACTGCCTAGCAAGATGCACTAGTTGTTGCTACATATTCAGCTTCAGCGAATGAAAGAGTAAGAATTGGCTGCTTTTTTGAAACCAATGAAACTACACCATTTCCAAAATGAAAAATGTAACCAGACATGCTTTTTCTGTCATCAACACTCCCAGCACAACCACTATCAATGTATCCAGTCAACTTGAATTCATCTGATCTTGAATACTGAATCCCATAATTCTTTGTTCCTCTTATATATCTCAAAATTCTTTTCCCTACTTTCCAATGTGTCTTTAGGAGTTTCCATAAATCTAGAAATCAAACTTACTACATACATAATGTCTGGTCTTCTGGTTGTCAAATACATAAGGCTACCAACAAGTTTTTTATACAAATTTAAATCAACATTTGAGCCTATGTCTTCCTTACTCAACTTCAAACCAGTTACAATAGGAGTGGGTGCAGATTTGTAATTTAACATATGAAATATTTTCAGAACATCACTTGCATACTTTGCCTGAGAAATAAAAATACCATTTTTATTTTGGTTCACTTCAATGCCTAAAACGTATTTCATGAGACCCAAGTCTATCATTTCAAATTCTTTCATCATAGCTCCTTTAAACAAATCAACTGGCAGATCACCAGTGAATATTAAATCATCAACATACATGCATATAATCAAAATTTCACCTTTTTCATTCATCTTGGTATACAATGTAGGCTCATTGTTGCATCTGATGAAGCCATTCTATATAAGATAACTATCAATCCTGCTATACCAAGCTCTTGGAGCTTGTTTGAGACCATACAGTGCTTTCTTCAGCTTATAGACTTTATCTTCTTTGACCAATATCTCATACCCAGGTGGTTGTTCAACATAAACTTCCTCCCCCAGATAGCCATTTAAAAATGTTGATTTCACATCCATTTGATGAACTAACCATTTGTTTTGTGTTGTTATGGCTAGCATCATTCTTACTATGTCAAGATGAGCTACAAGAGAAAAAGTCTCAATATAATCAATTCCTGGTTGTTGTGAATAACCTTTTGCAACTAATCTTGCTTTATGCTTTTGCACTTCACCATTTGCGTTTAACTTAGTTTTGTAAATCCATTTAACTCCTATTATATCCTTGTCTTTTGGAAGACTCACCAACTCCCATGTCTGATTATTTTCAATTGCATCAATCTCTTCATCCATTGCACATATCCATTTATCTTCTTTAATTGCATCTTCAGAGTGAATTGGATCTTCAGCTTGAGAATAAAATGCAAAAAGTGTAAACTATTCTGAATTATTTTCACCTTCATTTTGATTGTAAATATCTCTTATTTTTCTGACTTTTTGTCTTCTCATGCTTGCCAATGTTGGATTTGATAAATCACTTGAATCTGCAGAATGTGGACTTGATGCTCTTACGCCAAAAGTTCTTGTTGTAGATGGAGTATGTAGTCCTCTTGTTGCTTCTCTTACATTCGATGATGGTGTCACTTGTTGACCACTTGCTTGAACTTGAATGGGAATAGATGAAGTCACATTAGTAGGAATATTTTTTGGAACAAAGATTTTATTTTCCTCTTGAGCTATACTTACAAATACATTAACTGTAATTTCTCTACTTCCATCCCATGCTTCATCTTCAACAAACTGTACATCTCTATTGATTATGACCTTCTTCATTGTTGGATTATAAATCATGTACGGCTTGGATTCATCACTATATCCAACAAATATACATTTCTCTCCTTTATTGTCTAACTTTCTTCTCAATTCATCAGGCACATGTGTGTATGCAACACATCCAAAAACTCTCATATGTGAGACATTATGTTTTCTTCCAGTCCATGCTTCTTTAGGAAAAATATTCATAACACTTTTTGTTGGGCACCTATTCATTATATCTGTTGCACATGATACAGCTTCAGCCCAATATTCAATATTTGAAAAATGTTTAGCTCTCAACATGCTCCTAGCCATTTCCATGATTTTTTTTTTCCTTTCAGCTACCCCGTTCTATTGAGGTGTATGGGCATGTGTAGGATCATGATGGGCCAAAAAGTGGTGATATGTAAGCCATATGATGGCCCATGTGGCTGACGACTTTTTTTTTACCCAAAATTGATGAAACGAAAAGCGTTTTTAGAGGATATTCTTAGCTTTCCACCAATATAAATTATGCTTTACTTTGAATTTAATAAATAATTATTATTCATTTTCTATTAGAATTACGAATAAATTCTTGATTGATAGGTTGATTGAAAAAAATCTATAACTTTCAAATGGTATCACATTTTTTGAATGCGAAACATGCGTCACATTCTATGATTTTCATACTGTAGGATTAAAAAAAAATTTGAATTTCATGAATTTTTGACCAAGTTAAGATGGTTAGACAGACGAGCTTTTATATTTTTTAAAAGTTGTAATAAAAAATTCATAATTAATTATTTACGTGAAAACAAATTATTAACAAATATGCATCACATTGGGACATGAGTCCTATACTTATATCTAAAATCTTATAAAAAAATATTATCATTTTATTTTGGTTAGGGTGGTAAGACAAACACCTACTTCTTATTTTTACCCTAAAATTTAAATACTATTGCATTGAAATTTCAAATTTTCACCAAATAGATTTTTTTTTTTAAATAAAGGTCTAGTAGTTTAGAAACTACATTCAATTTTCTACATATTCTATTTTTACATTTTTTTGAAATAATATAGATAACTTATTCAAATGTTTACGTCAATTTGTCTAACTCTAATTTTTTGTCTTTTTATTGCCACTTAAGGGCCTATTTTTTCCATGATGATCCTGCACATACTTGTATATCTGGTAGTAAACTGCTTGTGAATGCCATGATCTTTGCAGAAATTTAAGAACTCTTTTGAAATATATTCTCCTCCTCTATCTGTCCTTAACACTTTAATGTAATGACCACTCTATTTTTCAGCAAGAGACTTGAACTAATGGAAGAAATCAAACACTTCACTCTTATGCTTTAAAAAGTAAACCCATGTTTTCCTTGAGTAATAATCAATAAAAGTCAAGAAATAAAAACTACAACCTATTAAATGTGTTTGCATTGGCCCACACAAATCTGAATGAACAATCTCCAAAGGGGATTTTTCTCTAGTTGACTTCCCTGCTAGAAATGAATCCCTATGTTGCTTTCCCAACATACATCCCTCACAAACTCTCTCAAGTTTTTCAATCAAAGGTAGTTCCTTGACCATACCTTTCCTATGAAGAAAATTTAAACCTCCAGAATTTAGATGGCCAAATCTCAAGTGCCATAGCTAGTTTTAATCTTTTACTTCTACTTGAAAGACAGTTTTCATAAGTGTTGTATTTTCTTGTGCTTGTGCATAATTAGTATTCAAATCTGGCTAAATTTTCAAGGGAAACATTTTGTTATTTGTAATTTTGACCTTAGCGATGAGCTAACTACTTGGGTATTTGTCTAAAATTGTGCATAGTCCATTCTTGAAGGTTACCCTATATCCCTTTTGAACTAGTTGACCAACACTTATTAAATTGTGTTTTAGACGTGGCACAAAATACACATCTGAAATATACTTTTGCACCCTCTATTTCGTTAGAATGTTGACATTTCTCTTTCCTTTAACTAGCACTTTGTTGTCATTACCCAATGTGACATCAGACTTAATATTTTCATCTAAACCTGAGAACATTTCTAAATTTCCTGTCATATGGTTTCTACAACCTGAGTCTAAAAACCAAACATCTTTTTCACTTGCTTGTGCAACATTACAGGCCAAAAACATTGTACTGTTATCTGGTTTTTGGTCTTGACTCTCTTTTGTAAAATTTGCATTTTGTTTACCAAAATCATACTGTTTCTTCCTACACTCATTCATATAATGTCCAAAATTTTTATAGTAGTGGTAGTGGACTTGGGGCTTATCATACCTTTGACCTTGAGGTTGATTCTAAGATGGGTTTTGGTTGCTGCCTCTTCCACTTAAGCTTGACGGGCTACTTCTTCCTCCTCTGTAAAAATTTCTTCCTCTTCCTCTGCCTCTTCCTTGGTTAATTGAAGCTTGTGACTTGAAAGCATGCTCCAATGATATATTTTTTGATTTTCTCAGTTTGTGCTCATGAGAAATGAGTGAAGCAAAAAGATCATCAACTAAATACTCGATGAGGTCCTTTGTTTCCTCTATGGTTACAACAATTATTTCAAATCTCATGGGTAAACTTCTTAAAATATTCTCAGCAACTTTAACATCTTCAAGTGTCTCACCATGAGATCTAATATGGTTTAGCAGTCCAATAATCTGGGTAAAGAATGAATCTATTGATTCATTGTCCTTCATATACAGGGTCTCAAACTCCCTTCTCAATATTTGCAACTTAGCTATTTTGACTTTCTACATTCCTTGATAAGTTGTTTGAAGTATATCCCATGCTTGTCTGGACTTGGTTGCTGCTGAAATTCTTGGAAAAATGCTCTCATGCACTCCTTGTAGAATAAAGAAGAGAGATTTTGAGTCCTTTTTATTGTCTTTCAATAATTCCTTCTCTGCTTGTGTCAAGGCATTGAATGTTGTTGCAACAAATGGCTCTGTAAATCCATTCTCCACTAACTCCCATAAGTCTTGTGAACAAAATAATGCCCTCATTGTAATTTCCCAATAATCATATTTCTTCTCATTTAACTATGGGATTTGAGGATTTGTCAAGCTTGTGCTTTCTGCTATTCTTTCACATAAACTTTTAAGACAACACCAGTTGTGAAGAACCTGCTCTGATACCACGTGAAGGAAAAAAGGCAGAGGATGGAAAGTAAAAACTAAAGTAATTCAACACAGAATAGACACAAAGAATAAATTATCTTATTCATAAAAAAATTCTTCACAGAGCAACTGAAAATTTTTGCTTCTTCAAAGCCTTCTTACAAAAATCTTGCCAACTTCACAAAAAAAAAAAGAGTTTCATGACAGAAAAATTAAAAGCTTTAATTAAAAAAATAAAGCCATTAAGTATATGCCTAGTTGTAATTGTCCAATCACATTTAAAAATAGTCCTTGCAATGTCCAATCAAAATTTAAAGATGCCAGCAAGACATCCACTTAACATGCTGTAAAAAAAAAAGCTTTATTGCTCAACCATGGGGAAGGAGAGAGGAGCCTACGGTACCACGGGGTATCGCACCACCATGGGAGACAATGAATACATCAGTGGTACTACGGTGAAGCCAAAGAAACCGCACAACCATGAGCAAGGAGGAAGCAACCAGCGGTACAACGATGAAACCACTCTACCATGAACAACTACCAAGGAGCTAGTGGTATTACGGTGAAGCCAGATGAAACCATGCTACCGAGAGGAGAGAGAGAGGGAAGGTCATGAGGCCATGGTATAACTGCGCAACTGCTAGAAGGAGAAGCATCATCAGTAGTAAGGCGAGGAGACCGCAGATGCGTGGGTGGCAAGAGGATAGGCTACGATATGGTGGTGAACACCATTGTACCGCAAGAAGAAGTTGACGATAATGCGGGCACATGGTAAGAACTGGAGAGATGCACAGGATTTGGGAGAAATTCCAATAGGAATTTTGTAAAAATATTTCATCTAGATGGATCCCCCCACTTTAAAGTGGTTGCACACCATCACTATGGGAAAGTTCTTTAAAGTAGCCAAGGATAGAGGAAAGGGGACATGAGAGCTAACTTGGAAAGTTGTATGCCAAGTCATATGTTTCTCAACTAAGCTACATCATCAATAAGGTATTATGTTGAATGTGATTCATCTTAAGACATTTTGTCCACATCCCAAGCTTGTTAGGGGTAAAAGGAAGATATACAACAAGTTAAATGCAAATTTGAACAATAAAGTAGAGTAATAAAACACACATAGAAGACAACACAGAGAATTTAATGTGGTTCACCCAATCTAGGCTACATCCACAAAACCGCAGCCATCCAATGATTTTATTATCTAGTGCAAAACCTATTACAATATTGTAAATAATGCCATGCTACAACTCTCCATCCCAACTGCTTATAACAAGATTTTAGAAGCTTCCAAAATTTAGGGTTTATAAAGTTGGCTTTTTCCTTTTTCGATGACCCCCGCTCAGGGCCTGGCCCGGCCCCAGACCCCAGCAAGGATACATGAAGAGTGTACAATACTAAAAATTTACATTATAGCATAATCAATCGCCACCACATACCAACAATCTCCCACTTGGAGACTGATCAGGCTCCATACCAATACAATCTCCCACTTGGAGACTAATCCTAGACGACACCGCTACACTTATAGCTCCCACTACAAATAAGCTCCTTGGACCCTGCTGCTTTGTTATACTTGAATACAACCTTGAAGGCCAACCGATTCTGAAGAGGACCTCAACTTCTCCCTTGTCACTGCCCTGGTAAACATATCCACTGGATTGTCATCTATATGTATCTTTTCTAGATTTACCTCTCCATCCTCCAATACTGACCGAATGAAATGATATCTCAGTTGTATGTGTTTGGTTTTAGAGTGCAAGGTAAGATTTTTTGCAACAACTATCTATAAACAAGTGATTTTAAGCCTGTGTTTTTTCCAACTCTTCCATGAAGACTTGTAGCCATATCATCTCCTTAGTTTCCTCTGTTGCAACCATATATTTTGCCTCTATGGTGGATAAAGCAACCACCTTTTACAACTGAGAAATTCAACTCACTGTTGTACCACCAACTGTAAATACATAACCTATGGTACTCCACCTGATATCTATATCCCTTGCCAAATCTGAGTCATCATAGCCTTTTAAATTTGTATTAGAGCCCCCAAAACATAAACACATATTGGATGTACCTCTCAAGTATATGAGAATCCATTTTATCACATTCCAGTGCTCAACTCTAGGATGACTCATATACCTACTAACAAATCCTACAATATGAGTAACATCTAGTCTTGTGCATACCATGGCATACATTAAACTGCCTACAGCTGAAGCATATGGTACCTTGGACATTTTTTCTTCCTCCTCTTGTGTCTTTGGACACATATCCTTAGTCAATTTTACATGACTAGGCAAAGGTGTGCTGATAGCTTTTGCATTCTACATATGAAATCTTTGCAACACCTTTTCAACATAATCAACCTGAGATTAAAAACAATTTCCTGTTTTTCCTATCTCTTGTAATCTTCATACCAAGGATTTGTTTTTCTACCCCCAAATCCTTCATAGCAAATGAATTTGCTAAATGTTGTTTTAACTCCTTTATGTGATCCATGTTAGACCCCGCTACAAGCATATCATCAATATATAAACATAAAATAATGTAGCTATCTTCACCTAACATCTTAACATAAACACAATGGTTTGAATTACACCTGTTGTAGCCTTGCTTAGCCATAAAACTATCAAATTTAAGATACCATTGCCGAGATGCTTCAAGCCATATAAACTTTTCTTCAATCTACACACTAGTTTCTCCTTACCTTTGACCTCAAATCCTTGTGGTTGTTCCATATATATTTCCTCTTCCAAATCACCATGGAGAAAGGCAGTTTTAACATCAAGTTATTCTAAATGCAAATCTTCAACAACTAAAATACTTAAAACAATACAAATAGAAGTCATTTTAACAATTGGAGAAAATATTTCATCCAAATCAATACCCTATTTCTTTGCAAATCCCTTTACAACTAATCTGGCTTTAAATATTTTCTTACCTCCATCCTCCTTTTTCACCCTGTAAACCCATTTGTTTGGTAAATCCTTTTTTCCTGCAAGTAACTTGCATAATTTCCAAGTCTGATTTTCCAACAAGGATTCCATTTCTTCTTCCATTCCATGCTCCCATTGAACCTTGGTATCCACCTGCATAGCTTCATGATAACATTCTAGTTCACCAGCATCATTTAATAAAATAGAATACAAAGAGGGAGAAAATATTTTTGGAGGTCTACATATCCTTGAAGATCACCTAACATTCACTGGAGTTTGTGGTATTCCTTGTTGTTGTTGTTGTTGCAGAGCATGAGGAACCACTGGAACATTGTTGTTTGTAATATCATCCAGCACTGCATAATCCTTTCATCTCTTCTCATTCTACTGCAATAGATCTTTGTACAACACTTTCTCATTGAATATGACATCCCTACTTCTCACAATTTTCTTAATTTCAAAATCCCAAAGCCTATAACCAAATTCATCAATGCCATATCCAACAAATATGCATTTCTTTGATTTTGCATCAAGCTTGGTTCTATTTTCAGAATCTATATGTGCAAATGCTTCACAACCAAAGGTTTTCAAAAAAGAATAATTCACCTTCTTACCTATCCATGATTCCTCTGGAATACCACAACCCAAAGGATTAGAGGGATCTCTATTAATTAAATAAACAACAGTGTTTACAGCCTCTACCCACATGTTTAAAGGCAACCCAAAATGCAATCTCATAGTTCGTGCACACTCCATTATTGTTCTATTCATGCGCTCAACCACTCCATTTTCTTGTGGAGTCATTGTAGCCGTTTTCTGCCTACGAATACCATTAGAGGAATAATAACCTTCAAACTCTTTGCTGCAATACTCACCACCATTATCAGATCTGAGACATTTCAACTTTTTACCAGTCTCATTCTCAACCAAGCTTCTCCATTTTTTTAAAGTTGCAAATACATCAAATTTATGCCTAAAGAAATAAATCCATACCTTCCTATTTGCATCATCAATGAATGTAACATAATATTGAGAGCCACCAAGAGAAGATACCTGAGCTGGTCCCCATACATCCATATGCACAAGCTCCAATTTCTCATCTTTCTTTTGTTTCCCATCCTTGAAAAAACTAACTCTCTTTTGTTTCCATAAACACAACTTTCACAGAAATCCATATTAACACATTTTAGACCTGGTAAAAAATTGTTTGAATGAAGTAATTTCATACCTTTTGCACTCATATGCCCAAGTCTATTATGCGATAGTGCTGATTCAGAATCCACAACAACTATATGATTTTCAGCCTACTGAACAGTAGCAACTATTCCTGAACATTGATTTTTATCTACAATAGCTAAAGTAGTAGGAACAGTATGACCTATACAAAGATATAAGGTGCCTACTTTCACACCTTTTTCTACCACTAAGGCACCTTTTGTAACCTTCCAATTTTTATCACTAAATGTAACAAAACAACCTTCATCATCTAGTTGCCCTGCAGAATTTTTTATTTTTTTTAACTTTGGAACGTGCCTTACCTCATGTAGTATCTAATGATTCCAATTCTGCAACTTAATTTTGATTCTTCCCTTTCCAACAATCTGATAGGGTTCATTATCTCCCAAATAAATTAGCTCAAAATCCCCTTGGACATAATCAAGAAAATAATTTCTATGGGGTGTAGCATGAAATGAAGCCCCTAAATCTAACACCCAAGAATCATCATTATTGTCAAAGGAAAGAATCAAAGCATCCTCATCAGATTTATTACTTACCACATTTTCCTCTTTATTTCCTTCCTTTTTGTCTCCTTCTTTATTTTTCTGAGACCAATAATCTTTCTTTAAATGACCTGGCTTACCACAGTACTAGCAATCCATCTTGTCTCTAGATTGGGACCTTCTGTCCCTTGATTTTCCTTGTGACTTCCCATGACTTCCAAAATTGTTTTGTCTCTCCTTTGTTCTGCCCTTGCTTTCTGCATTCAAAACACTGTCTGAGGTGGATGTTCCACCTGAGATTTTCCTACAAATTTCCTCACTCAAAATAACACCAACAACATCATCAAATTTCAATGTATTCGAACCAAAAACATAATTGCTAATAGTCATTACCAAGCTATTCCAGCTTTCAGGCAAAGAACATAGAATCAAAAGAGCCCTAACTTCATCAAAGTTTACTTTTATAGAATTAATTGGCTAGTAACCATATTAAACTAATTTAAATAATCAGTAACTGACCCACCTTCTACCATTTTCATATTAAATAAATGCTTCATAAGAAATACCTTATTTGAAGCGGAAGGCTTTTCATATAACTTTGCTAGGGTTTCCATCAACTCTTGAGTTGTCTTTGCTATTGTAATATTGAATGCCACTGATTGTGCCAGGCATAAACAAACACTACCAAGTGCCTTTCTGTCCAAAATATCCCAGTCCTCATTCGACATTGTTGTGGTTTGCTTGGTTTTCCGTTCCAATGGCTGCCATAAATCCTTCTGATAGAGGTAGTCCTCCATCTACATCTTCCATAACTGATAGTTCTGCCCATTGAACTTCAAAACCTTCAACTTACCCTCGTCTTCCATTGCTCCCACTTAACCGTGAGACTTTCTTGCAGATGATAATCGAAAACAACCTGCTCTTATACCACTTGTTAGGGTTAGAAGGTAGATATATAACAAGTTAAATGCAGATTTGAACAATAAAATAGAGTAATAAAACACACATAGAAGACAACACAGAGAATTTAGCGTGGTTCACCTAATCTTGGCTACATCCACAAAACAACAACCATCCAATGATTTTATTATCCAGTGTAAAACCTATTACAATATTGCGAATAATGTCATGCTACAACACTCCATCCCAGCCACTTATAACAAGCTTTTAGAAGCTTCCAAAAATTAGGGTTTACAAAGTCGGATTTTTCCTTTTTCAGTAAGGATACATGAAGAGTGTAGAGTACTAAAAATGTACAGTATAGCATGATCTATCACCACATACAAACAAAGCTTTCTCTTATAAGTTTATGAAATTTAATGACAAGACAAAAGAGACAACAACAAGTGACATCTGAGGAAAAGGCTACTAAACCCTTTTCCCCCACTTAGTGCAAGACAAAGATGAGCCTGGAATGGATGATGGTATGTTGCTCCTTTGTAATAGTGATTATGCTATGATCCTACAAATATTACATGACAAGGAGCAGCAACTAATTTTATTTATGGTGAGTAAACAAAGTTTCTACTATGTTGCCCTTCATTGTATACACTTTGTCATATATATGAGTAATGTCATTGTAACTTGGGTGATGAGAGACTTTGTTCTTAGGTGCGGGAAATATTAGAGGATGCTTAGGAGGTCCAATAGTAGATGGGGATCTAATGAACACTTGCATATAATGCATAACCTCTGTGGGCTTGGGTGGATGTATGTCTAAGAAAGGGAAATTGAGTATCATCTTTGAACCATTGCCCAAGGAATACATATTACAATTGCTTGAAAGGAGTGAAATCATGTTTTTGTGTTCTTGCACCATGATACCTTCCCTAGTAGGAGAGTGTTTTGGATAACTACAGATAAGATGTTCAGGACATTCATTATTTGGTTCGACGCTATTGACTTCATCACAAGTAATGGAATGATCTATGGTTGAAGTGTCTTGTGTCATAAGATTCTCATGATTCTCATCAATTGGATCTTGTAACACCATGTAATATCTTCTTCACTAATAGCAAAGATATTAGGAGAGGGGAGATTTGATTGTTGTGATTTTCAATGATGGCATTCTCTAAGGTGTCATTCTCTTGTTCCATAGTATCTATCTTAGGAGGAGAGCTTTTTGGAGAGTGAAAAACAATAGTTTTATCACATGGCATAATTAGAGTTGGTAAAGTAGCTTCATCGCTCATAGGAGAGGCATTAAGAGAAGGATAACTAGGAGTTTTATGGATATCAATGATTGGACCTTTTTATTCAAATAGACCCTTCCAAATGTGATGAACATTAGGAAGGAGAGAGATAATGCTATAACTCTCAATCCCTGGGTTTCTTCATACCATCATGTCCATATTTATTAAAGCATAATAACAAATAGGAGAGGTGTTGGGAGATGATTGAAGACTAGGCAAGGTAGTAACCATGTTTTTAGCTTTGTATTTCATAAGCTCTTTGCTAGGGGGAGGAGGAGGAAGACAAGCAAGATTTTCATGATCTTCAATGATTGTGTCTCCTTTCCTCAAGATATCTTCACCACCAATGGGAGAGATATTAGGAGAAGAAAAATTGTGATTATCATGATTATCAAGGCTTGCATCCTCTTGGATCAAAGCTTTAGTGGATGAGCTAGAAGAGATGAAGTCATCAAGGGCTTCATTTAACATGTCTAATTCATCACTACTAAAGGGCTTAAGAATTGTGTGAGTGGGTGCTTGTGATATTGTTAAAGTGTTGTTTTCATTTTGTAATGAGTCTAATCTAAATGAGACTGATCCCA
Organism: Sequoiadendron giganteum; assembly: GCA_007115665.2. Lineage (NCBI taxonomy): Eukaryota > Viridiplantae > Streptophyta > Pinopsida > Cupressales > Cupressaceae > Sequoiadendron > Sequoiadendron giganteum. The sequence goes on from VCHN02000014.1 coordinate 93,262,736, forward strand.
CAATAGTGGTTTACAATTTTTGGCCAAACTAGACACTTAAATTATTATTTTTCACTAAATCTTCACATTCGGGCACCTATAGCGACTAAACCGTGAGGAATTTGAAGATGATGCAAACAAGAGTCTCATCACATTTTTTTTATAGATTCTAAAAATATTTTTTCCAAAATTTTTGGAATCGGATTGCACTTCTTTTTCCATCTCCCACAAAAATTGGTTTTTTTCATAAAACAACATTTTTAAAAAGTGACGCACACCGTATAACGCATAATTTTTTTTCCATGAAGGATAAAATTATAATTCTTTCGAATTTAGATTTGTAGCTCGGATATCTAGTGCTTCCACTTGTTTAGATAGATTTTTTTGAATATTTTTTCTTTAATCAAGTTTCGAAGTCAAACCAATTACAATTCAGACATAGTGTGACCGTATAATGCGTAACATTTTTTGTATATATTAAAATTCAATTTATTTAATTTTTGTTGGATCAAGGACTTCAATATCTGGAGCACACATATTTTTAAATATTTTTTTTTGTTGGGAAAGTATGCCTCAAATTTTTGGTCTTTCCCCTTGAAGACTTAGGCGATTTCTTCATGTTTATGGCCTTTACCTCCATACCGTTGCAAACTTACCTTGGTGGCGTGGTTGTGTAGTTTACTAGTTTATCGTAGGCCACCTTGCTTGGTTTGGTGGTTGGGCAGTGTTACCACCCTACCGCGATGGTCTTCTTCATGTCTGGCAGTAGCGTGGTAAGTGGTGGAAGTCTTGAAGGCGGTTACCACCTTACCGCAGGGTGCTCCTTCTGGTGACGCGGTAGTGTGTTGAGTGACTGGTTGGCAGAGTGTTCGGTTACCTCCCTATTGCGGGGATTGGTTGGAGCTGGCGCGATGGCAGTGGTGGTTTGGTTCTGGTGGTTACCACTCCACCGTGGGTAGTGAGCTCCATCACCGCGGTGGTTGCAGTGAGAACATTGGCGGTCTGCTTGGGCGGTCACTGCTCTACCACGGTGAGACCTAGTGGTCCCCATGCTAACATGGTGAGACCATTGATGGTCAGGCTAGTGGTTACCGTCACACCATGGTATGTCATGGTTAGGGTAGTGGTAGTGCAGGGGGCTCAGAGTCAGAGAGCTCAGATGGGTATACCACTGCACCGTGAGGAGTCTCGACGAGCTTAGCAGTAACGCAGGGAATTTTTGGTGAGCTTGGGTAGGCTCACCGCAGTACCGCGGCTAGGTCACCTAAGCTCGACGGTAGTGTGGTTGGAGGCCGAGGTTGAGTCGACACAGGCTTACCGCCATACTATGATAGGAGCTTGAGCTCAGTGTGGTAGTGCAGTGGAACACAAAGATGAGCTCTAAGCTCGGTCAACCGAGCTTGACCGAGTTGGACCAGAGTCAAAGCAGCAAATGAATGAGAAATTGACACGTGGCAAGATCTTTATGATCTGATTGGTCGAAGCTTTATTTTCTGATTGCGATTAGGTTGCATTATTGAATGGAGGTTGACAGACATTTCTGAAACTGATTTAATGTTGCATGGCTTGATGCATGCTGATTAAGCGGTGCACGTTATCGAGGAATGGTTGAAGCTTGCAGGCAGGATAATTATTTATCCTGATGACCGTTGAAGGATTTTTCTGGCAGAATAGGTTGGCACATGGTAAGAGATTATATGTAATATCGTGTGCAATCAATTAGGATGATCGGCGAATAGAGAGAGAGACAGAGAGACTGTTCAAGTGGTCTTTACCATGAACGCTTAGTCTCTCAGTTCTGCAAAGATGTGAACCTACGAAGGCCAAGTGACTGGGCTGGCCTTGAGGCTGGCTGAGACAGTCAACTAAGGAGTTGAAGGGAATCTACATGGTATGTTTTGGAGACATTGAAACTATGTGAAGGTTATATGTTTATTGTGCTGCCTGTATATTTCTTCAGATGGACAACATGTAATCTCCTGAAGAGCATAGCTCTGTGTTTGTATTGTAACTATTTTTTGTTATTGAATAATACAAGTGAGTTGAGTGTTTTGGAGGGTGGGGTTTTTTTTACCTGAAAAGGTTTTCCCCATGCAAATTTGTGTGTCCATGTGTTTTTCTTTCATGTTGTTAGATTATGCTTTCTTGAATCTATGCTTGTGTTGAATCTGCTATCTTGTTAAGCATTTACTTTTCTCAGAAAGATCAATGGGGGATCCACTATGCCTATTTCCACTTTATGACATAGTTTGTCTTTGGAGTGATATGAAGAAATGAAAATCACTAAGACACTATTGTCTTAGACGTCCATTCTATGATGACAGACCCGTCTTTTATCCCCAACATTTTTTGATAATCTGGTATTTTTCCACATGTGCAGAAAAAAGACCTTCACTTTCGATGAAAAACCTATGTTTAATAAAACTAAAAAAATAAATACATAATAAAACAAAAACATATTAAAATTATATTCATTGGATAGCTCGTTTTGTAAACTACCTGATTCCAATTGGGTTTGTAAAGATTCCTCCATTTTCATCCTCAACCTGAGCTCCGAAGTGCCAAAATTTAGGTTTTTTTGTGTCTCGGATGGGGGATGAGGGATAAGGGGGGTTCGTATGAACCCCTTTCCTATGATTTTTTTTGTTTTTTTTGGTCGCCAAGATTGAAAGGGGTTCGCTTGAACCCTAATTCGAGCAAATCCCTTATTGGTTCGATCGAACCAGTAGGTTCGTATGAACCCCCAAAATGGGTCATTTTTTGTGAGGTTTCCTTCCTCACCTAAATTGTAAACCACTATTGTGGCTTCACCCATGAACTAGGAACTAATGAGGTATGTGCAAGACCATCATGGAAAAAAAAAAGCCCTTAAGTAGTGATGAAAATTCAAAAAATCAAAGTTAGGCAACTTGGTGTAAAAGTTTGAATAATTTATCTATATTATTTCAAAAATATGTAAGAATAGAATCTATAGAAAATTGAATGTAGTTTCTAAACTACTAGGTTTTTTTTTTTTTTTAAATCTATTTGCTAAAAATTTGAAATTTCAATGCAGTAGTACTTAAATTTCAGGGAAAAAAAAAGAAGTAGGTGTCTATCTGACCACCCTAACCACAATAAAATGATAAAAAAAATTATAAGATTTTAGATATAACTAGAGGACTCATGTCTCAATGTGATGCATATTTTTTTGTAATTTTTTCCAAGTAAATAATTAATTATGATTTTTTTATTACAACTTTTAAAAAATATTAAAACTCATATGTCTGACCACCTTAACTTGGTCAAAACTTCATGAAATTCAATTTTTTTTAATCCTATAGTATGTGAAGCATAGAATGTGACACATATTTTGGATTCAACAAATGTGATACCATTTGTAAGCTATAGATGTTTTTCAATCAGTCTATCAATTAGGACTTTAGTCATAATTCAAATAGAAAATGAATAATAATAATTTATTAAATTCAAAGTAAAGCATAATTTATATTGGTGGAAAGTTGGGAATCTCTTATAAAAACATTTTTCGTTTCATTAATTTTGGGTAAAAAAAAAAGTCGCCAGCCACATGAGCTATCATATCACTTACATATTACCACGTTTTGGCCCATCATGATCCTGCACATACCCAATGTTGAAAATGAAAATTGCAAAATTCTAATACTATCCATAAGTGCCATGAATTCTATGAAATGTAATAGAATCTAGGAAAACTTAAAATGCAATGTAAAAGCATAGGATGAAATGCAACTTTCAGATTTCAAACAATGTAATTTACTGATTGTACTGAAAAGAAAATGTTGTGAATGCAAAATTTGAAAAAGTATAATGGATGAAATGAGTTAATTTAAGCTAAATGTAATGAAATGCATGTTACAAAAGCACAACCAATTGATACATATGGGTAATGGTAGAAAATAGAAGCCTAAAAATTAGGTTTTCAGCTCTGTAAAAGGTTGTTTCAAGGGTGAAAAGGGACTAAGTTGCCCAAGGTGGCGACTTAGTCCACCTAGGGATTTTTTGAGAAATTTTCAAATTTTTTTGTTTGATTTGGATGGATTTTGGGTTGTATGATGCATACCTAAGATAAAAATTCAAAATTTTAAAAAGTTTTTAATGATTTGAGATGCAAAAATGTAACCTATATGCACTTTCACTAATGAAAATTTTGAAACCCTAGAATGCAACTTAACTAGTGCAAAATGCAATGTAAGCTAATTCTAGGATAACGATGGACTCCAAACTAGACAAGAAGGGTATGCGGACATCGAGTTCACCAAAATGTACCACCAAAAATGTGCATTAGGGAAAGAGGATTCCCCAATAGGCTCCTAAGATTTTTCACCTAGGAGCTTGGCTGAGGAATGGCTCTCTTTCGTGCTAAAGGTATTCTTGGTGAGTTCATTCAAATATTGGGGGTTTGAATAGGTGTGATGAGTGTGTATAAGTGTTGGAAATGGATAAAGGAAATCAAATAGTAATGTAAAACCCATAAAATGCAAGCTGTATGAAAACACATTGAGATATGCAAACTTATGCTAAATGACCTAAGAAAGCTTATGAAACAAAATAGAAAGCTATAAAACTGGAAATATGTACCTGGAAGTGTGTTGCAAACTTGAAGAAACTCTAAGATTTTGAAAGTACTATTTTTTATGTCCTGTGGGACACTTGTGGAAAGCTGGGCAACTTCGTCCTTTTCCGGGGTGATTTCAAAAAACTGCTTTGGGTCCCGTTTCAGCCAAATGGGTATTTGGATCCACATAAATCTCTAAAAAAATGCATAGTGGGACTAAGTCACCACAATTGGGGGAAGTGTTCCTTTTGCCTTTTCTAAAAATCTGAAGGTGGAAACGGGAGCTCTTCACCTACACTTTCTCTTCCTCCAAGTGTGCAAACCAGAAATCTTGATTCTCGTCTTGTAGGTGTCTTTTGTGTAGATCTTGACCTAATCAACAAGGAGATTCCATAAACAAGTCTTCAACCCATTCTTGAATGATCTTCAAGCTTCCAAGATACTTAAATTTGCAAACACACAAAGAGAGAAGGAGAAAATGTTGAATGTTAGGGCATGGGGGTTTGCCTTAGTCAAACCCCTTTTAGATAATCAAAACAAATGAAGATATAATATAATGAAACATGAAAGGATAGAGCTAATACCTTTCCATGATGATTGATCTTGAGATTTTGTAGCAATGGAGGAAGCTTTAGCCCTTGAATCCTTTGGAAATATGCGTTGATGACTTAGAATGCAAAAACCCTAGCTTGCTTGAGAAGAGTGACGGATTGAATAGTGAATAATGAGTGATGTGATATGAATTAGGGTTTAGAGGCTTGTATTTATAGGAAATCCTCCTAAAACACCCATTATTTTGATCCTCAAGGCTGACATGAAAGGAAAATAACCTTTCCTGCTCAAAACCCCAAAAATAGCTCCAATGGGACTAAATCGCCACCTTGGGTTACTTAGTCCACCTGGATAGGACTAATTCATCCAGATGGACAACTTAGTCTCACAGGGGGGGCCTTTTGCCAGTTGGATTGTCTGGGAGTGAAGAATTTGAACTTTTACGATGATTTTAATAGATTTTTGATCAAATTAAGCCTTGGGATGCACAATAAGGGGTCATAGGGACCTATAAATGATGATGAAAAGTGTAATTAAGGGATAAAATGCCAAAAATAGGATCAAATTAAGCACAAAATTGTCCCTTTCTTCAAAAGTATACTTTTTTTAGCGACACAGTATGAAAGGCGTGCAAATACAAGAAATCTGTAGTTAACAAAAGTCTGCAATATATAAAAGGCCAGACGATGAAATAATTGTAAAGACTTGCAAAAAAAAATAAAAAATCAAGGTGTGTTTCTTGTAAATTATAGGACTCTTTGTACTTACCTTTGAAATCATGAACAAAACTGAGCTAATATCAATAACATTATATAAGTGAATTCCATAGCTCTTTGCCCATTATAATTCTATTTGATACATCTATTTATCATTCTGGAAGCATACATGCAAATAGATAACTTACCTAATGCAATCCTTACTTCCAAATAGTTGTTGTCCACTATTATCCTTGTCTCACTATGAAAATATATAGCTTAGAAAATACCCATGATTGAAAGATGGCGCTCTCTGATAAAATCTCTTCTTTGCACATATTTTATCATACAATTCATTTCATTTGCCTATTTCTAAAATCATTTATGGAGTCAAAACATAATAAGATCGATCACTTACGTAATGCAATCCATTGTTGCTGAGATATGTTATGGTCTACTCATCTAACTATTGTGAATTTAAAATACAATCCTCTACTGCTGACAAATGCAATCTGTTGCTACTAAGTAATGGCGAGTATAGAAATTCAATACGCTGCTGCTAAGAAAGAGAGCAAGGTGAAATTGAAATTGTGAGTGGAGAAGTATAATATTCCTGACGTTATGTTATAGTGGAGACAATTCTTTAAGGTAACCACCAAACCATGAAGGTAGCACATATTTAATGTAACTACCAACACAAACAATGAAGGTAGGAGAATGTGTAACCGGCTGTACGAACCATGAAGTAGGAGAACTTCAAAATAAATCTAGCTGCAAAAAATGTACACACATTTGTGTTTTCATTGTAGGACACCTCTCGGCATAATAACAACTCTCTCTAGAGTTATTGAAGTATATGCTCACTTTCAAGCGATTGTATCCACTTGCATTTCTAAAACTACTACTATAGCTCTACATGTGTATTTTGGAGCCGCTACTTTGCTAAACTCTTCTTTGTGGTCAATGTTGCACTTCCTTTTTTTATTTTGTTTTTTTTTTCTACCTCTCTTTGATTTCCTCTACAGACAATTAATTTCTTTTAAACATCCATGTTCATTCAAAATCATTCTCAAATATAGGCACTCAAAATTTTATCCTCTAGAAAAATATTGGTGTTTTTTTGTGTAGCATCGAAAATTGTACTCCCTTTTAGATGAAGGTAAAAATTTATGTTCTATTTGGAACCAGCTGTAGTGACCTTTCATATCAATTCATTTAGGCATTCCATAACCCTAAATTTTTCTATCAACCTAGAAGAATGTGTCTATACTACTCTAGAAAATGCCTTATCGATTAAACATCATCAAATTAACTCTGACAAATGCCCTCACCATGAAAAAGTCTTAATTTTAGCAAACTCAATACATCCAATGCAGATCTTGTTGAGTGTGAGAAGGTCAATCTAGGACACACTGTGCCCTAGACCAACTATTTTTGTTACACCCCATCTTATGGTTACTGAGTTACTTTTACCTTCATGGGTAAATAGGATGATGAATGCAAATTATGATTTTTATATGCTTGATAAAGGAATTGAATACTGAAATAGGTATTAAAGATGTTACTGATTTGAAGGAGTAACTATTTTTATATTGATGAAGTACAATGAAATAATATTTATTGCAATATGAATATGCTAATGTTTTATGATGAAAGTGGATTTCATGTGAACGTCTAAATAATGCTGCAAATATGTCAAGTTGGATGCAGGAACAAGTTCATACCTCTGGAAGGGAGGGGAAGTATCACTTAGGAGAAGGATTTGGTCTGGTAACCCTTAATGAACCTAAATGAGCTATCACACACACTCACATTCCAATTTGGTCTACTTGAGCTGGGTTAGTTCGTGAATCGGGTAAGTGCCTTTGGTCATAATCTTGACTTATTGGAATAATTGGGTAGTCATCCTTGATTGAGATAGGTTGTTTCTTTGGATAGAATTATTGTGATTGGATATTTTCTTATAGTATATGTTCTTCTTTATGTGTTCTTGGTTTAGGGTTAGATGATTAAGTCTCTTTATTGAGTTTAAGTTCTTCTTGTATTTGTAAAAAATCAACAGTTATATATAGAATGTATATATGTGTGTGTGGAAACAATACTCATGCATAGAAAATGTATACATGCAAATTCTATATGGAAGTAGGAATAATTTTGTGTACCATGCACGGACACATCGTATGCATCAAGATGTCGATTGGACACATATCACGTACACATATATGTGTATATTCATTTGGTATATATAATTGGCAAACAATGAATAAGATATTAGTTGTGATTAGTTGTATAAGTGAATGTATATATATGAGATATATGTATATATACATATATATACACATATTGATAATATATGTGTATGTATTGACACAATAGAATTTACATACGAGTATGTCGATATAAGTATATATACGTAATAGATATATATACATATGATATTATTTATGGATAATGATAACATGGATATATGCATTCGTATATCGAATGGTTTATTTAATGAAATCATTTGCTAATGAGTATCTATATACATAAAAGCATTTTATGTTATATATAAATATGTATATACATATATATGTATGCACTCTCTGTATCTACATCAATCAACGAATATGTGTGGGCTCTTTCATTTGTGTTTAGTCTATGAGATATATACACCTCATATATATTCATTACTCAAAAAATACATGATAATATGTGATTGAATATGATTATTTCATATATATATTTGAGAAGTTATATATGTATAAATATAATATATAATATATATGTATAAATATAATATATAATTTATATATATATATATATAACTAGTGCATATGTGAGAGAGAGAGAGAGGTATTTATACAAAGTTAAAGGCTACTTATATGGACAGTTCATAGTTTATACTATGTATATATTAATACTGAATTTTTTTTAGCATAATACATAGCACTATCTATGTGGAACAATATTAAGGCTTTATAGCCAATACATAAAGACAACGATAAGAAAGAATTAAATGCAGCATGTAGAATATAGGGTTTGACAACAACTTAAGTGAATGAGAAAAGAAAATGCATGACTAAGTCAATATAGACCATGAATCACGTATAAATTAAATTGGACAGCGCAATCAAATATGCATGATATCCAATAAACTCCAACGTGTGATATATCGTTGTCGAAGACATTGTCAAAAGCAAAAAAAAGGTAAATATTCATACATGTATTAAGCAAGTTGATTAAGTCAAATGAGCAAACAAAAACCCAAAGGAATAGGAAACATGGTGATTTTGTGGCACCCAAGTAAGAATGGTGCAAATCAAATAGAATTCTTTAACCTATAATTTTTTACTAGTTGGTAAAAGCATGTGCACATATGAAATGGTCAATTAGAAGCTAGCATAGAAAGAGTCATCTTGTGTGATTACTTACCTTTCATATTTGAATTACACTCTTGTTGTCCATAAGTCGAGCTACTTGTTGTGTTATTCTGCTAAGTCTTAATTTAGAAATACGTCATCTTTCAATTACTCTACTGAGTCGAATCAAGTAAGCTGAAATGTGTGATTTTGAGAAGCTAGTTTAAAGGTAAAAAAGACTCATATTTTTGTATAAATAGAGCATAGGTTCTCCTCATTTGATTATGCATTCACTTGTAATTTTTTGCTTATTTTTTGTGGTATTCTTATGTAAGTTGAGAGTTTATTTATGACCTATGAGTTGTGAGAATTATGGTGAGGAAATTCTATAGAGAATAGTTGAGAAGTTGGAAGAGTTGAGAGATGATTCTAGAGAAGTGGGCTTGGCTAGGGAACCAGTTAGTCAATTGGAGTACAGTGTTTAATGGGCATGCTAGTATCTAAAACTTTGTCTTTTATAGGAAATATTAAATAGTATTGATTACTATGTTGAAAGGAATGAATTTGAGTATATGCTTTTCTTGTTATACTTGCATGGTCTTGTTTGGTACATGAGAACCCTATCTTTAGGTTAATATTATTGAATACCTTATATGGGAATTTAGTTGATGATGTTTCTATACAAAGATAGTCTAGACTACATGCATATAGAATGTGACATGTATTGAGGTCATGAGGTGACTTGAAATTGTTTGTTTATAATGCTTGGAAACCTTGGGAATGATAAGGTTAGCAATACAACAATAGTGATGGTATGATAGGATGTGACATCATGCAAACCACATCAATAATCTATACTTGATTGATCACTTGATCATTGATTTACTTGATTGAAACCCTAGGTTGAGAATTACCTACTAGGTTAGGACATTTACTTTATTACTGATTGGAGCCAATAGGTTGAGAATAACCTACTTGGTTGTATTTTCTATTAAATATTTGATTATAACACATAGGTTGATATTAACCTGCATGATTGGACTAATTGTTCATTGTTGACTTGTCCTGGGATTAGGGTAAACCAAGGTTGAGATCAACCTATGTGGTTAAAGATAATCACTTGAATTTTTGAAATACTAATTGGAGCCATAGGTGGGATTACCTAATGAGTTGGAATTAATACTTGGTTGGTTGATTTACACTCTTGACTAGAGCCTTTTGTTATTGTGACTATACTCTTGAATAGAGTCTTTTGTTATTATGATTATTCTTTGATTGAGGTCATTTATTGATGCAATTATGCTCTTGATGAGAATCACTATTGACATGATATATATATTCTTGAATGGAGTCATCTATTGATGAGTATTAATCTATGATTTCTTTATGAGTATTTACAGTACATACTACATATTAAGGAGTGGATTTTATCAATAGTATTATGTACTAATATTAATGAATCTTGAATAGCTTAAGAATTTATTAGATACAAAGTTATTTTTTAATCTTATAATGCTCATATGTTATACTTGGGACTAGATTGTTGAATGAAGGGGCTAACTTATGCTTATTTGGTAGAAATATCATTGAGGATTGGGAAAAGGGGAATAGGTCATTTTTGGGGTTAAAGATTACCTACTGAAGGGAATTACCTATGCATAGTAAATGAATGGTCAAAATCCAAATGAGCTAGGGTGGTGTATGTGAATAGGATGACTTTCACTTGAAGTATTGGGAGAAGAATACTTCGGTCAAAGCAGTGTAAGTTGCCACTATTTACACTGTCAATTCACTATGTTCCTTTTATACATGCTAGTTTAGGATTGTAGTTGGTATACAAGTTCTAGGGTGAAAGCACAAAGTTGGGTCCATGAAACATGGAAGTTTTTGCCTTAGCTGAAAAAATGAAATCGGCTAAGCAAAAACAGGATCCCAATTTTTAAGAATGGGATCCCGAGTTACACAAATCGGGATCCCATTATGGTACGAGATCCCGAGTTATACAAATCGAGATCCCGTTATGGTTCGGGATCCCGAGCCTGAATCGAAAATGGGATCCCGTCTTTTAAAAAGCGGGATCCCGTTTGCTAGGGGGTCCCGAACCGGCGGAGAGGAAACGGGATCCCAGTTTGTAAATAACGGGATCCCAATTTGTAAGAATCGGGATCCCGTTATTTACAAACCAGGATCCTATTTTTGAAGACTATTTATTTATTTTTAAATGAAGAAAACTTAATTTTCACCTGCACACACAAGATCCCGGTTTGTGAGCGACAGTGACTACCAGAAGACCTCCAGATACATGCATTCTTCCTCTCTTTTTTGCATTTTTACATTTGAAATTGAAATGGTTGTTAAATTTACTATCTCTAGCATGTTTATTTCAAATTTTATTTCCATTTTAAGCATTTTATTTCATGTTATTTTTGAAATAAGAAATTTTAGAAATAGATTAAAAAATACGTCAAATTGTGAAAATTTTCAATAGAAACAAAAAAATAAAACTTGAATTGTAGTTTAGAAACAAAATTTAACTTTTGAAACTTGAATTATTTGATGAAACAAAAAAAAAATTAATTTCAAAACCCTAATTGAAACGAAACAAAAAAATTGCATTTCAAAACCCTAGAAATTGAAACGAAACAAAAAAATTGCATTTCAAAACCCTAATTGAAACGAAACAAAAAAAATTGCATTTCAAAACCCTAGAAATTGAAACGAAACAAAAAAATTGCATTTCAAAACCCTAGAAATTGAAATAAACTAAAAATTTGCCATCAACTATTTTAATTCTTTTGCATTGCTTAAATGTTTTAAATTTGATTTACATTGTATGGATAAAATGATATGTTAAATTTTAGTTTCAATGTCAAATTATAATTAGATTAGAAAAACTTTCCATTTTTTGTGAAATGAGTTAATTATTGCTATATGAATTTTCATTTAGAACTATCTTTTATATGAATTTTGATAATTAATTTTAGGTCAAATAATCAGTCTATTCTAAATCTAACTTCATCTAGGGTCTATTCAAAACCTTAAGTGAGGATTAAATTGAAAATCTAGCTTCATCTAGGGATCTAGGGTTCTTGAATTGAAGTTGAACTACTTAAGAAGAAATGTAGTATTTCGATGAAACCTTTTGTGAATAATGATCAAGTGTAATTAAATGATAAAATAAAGACAATTGAATGCCTTCAAATACTAAGCAAGTTTAGTTGGCTCATAATGTTTTAGTAAATGTGTAAGGGATGGAAAATTTTGAATTTAAATTTTAAAATTTTAATGATTAAATCCATGGTTTAGGATTTACCATATGTACTTAGAGTATTGGTCTAGGATTTAAATTTTTGCACTAGTTACCTAGACACTAAATAATCTAAATATTTTTGTTTTCTAAGTTCTTTTAGGTTCTTTCAATTAAAAACAATCTAAAATAAAATACTTTCAATTCAACATTAACTAATTTTATATTATACATGTTTTATATCATAAAATTCATTTAAGTGAGTTCAATATTAATGAAAAAAATATTAAATAAAATAATCTTATATTCAATTAAAAAAACATCCAGTTAAAATATACATCAAACTCAATCTTAATCACACATAATTATGTGTTTCTATTACGGAAATAGTCAATCTATTCATAAAATAAAAAAATATTCATAAACTAGGCACTAACTTGCAAGTCCATTATTCCAAGGGCCACCCAAACTTCACCCTAAGTTCATTAAACCCTAAGCCCTAAACTCTAAAATCTAAACCCTCAACACTAAAGCATCCATTTTGTCTTAGGACCTTATAATCAAATTTGGTTGCCTTAGGCAACTCCACCAAATTAGATTCCCTTAAGCCATGTCATTTTGTCGTAGAACCTTACTACAAAGATCCCCTTAAGCCAAATTTGATTCCCTTAAGCCATGTCATTTTGTAGTAGAACCTTACTACAAAGATCCCCTTAAGCCATCGTATTACCGTAAACCCTAAACTCAAAACTATAAACCCTAAACAGGCTAAAGACATCATTTTTTCACCAAATTTTATTCACTTGAGCCATGTCATTTTGTCCTAGGACCTCACTAGACATAGATCTCTTTAAGCCATCCTATCACCCTAAATCATAAATCAATGTCTTAAGGGGTCCTAATATGCATTTCTTAATGGGATGAAAGAAGTTTTTAAAATTTGGTGAAGTTTCCCAAGGCAACCAAATTTAACAATAACAAGATTGTGCAAGATTATAATATGGATGATATTTGAAACAAGACCTATCTCAATCAATTGTTCCACAAGAAAATGTTCTTCACTAAAGCATTCATTTTGTCTTAGGACCTTAAAATCAAATTTGGTTGCCTTAGGCAACTCCACCAAATTTGATTCCCTTAAGCCATGTTATTTTGTCCTAGGACCTCACTAGACATAGATCCCCTTAAGCCATCCTATCACCCTAGATCGTAAATCGATGTCTTAAGGGGTCCTAATATGACATTTCTTAATGGGATCAAATAATTTCTTAAAATTTGGTGAAGTTGCCCAAGGCAACCAAATTTAACAATAACAAGATTGTGCAAGATTATAATATGAATGATATTTCATGATCTAGGTTGGTGAGTTGAAACAAGACCTATCTCAATCAACTGTTCCACAAGAAAATGTTCTTCACTAAAGCATTCATTTTGTCTAAGTTCTTTTAGGTTCTTTCAATTACAAACAATCTAAAATAAAATACTTTCAATTCAACATTAACTAATTTTATATTATACATGTTTTATATCATAAAATTCATTTAAGTGAGTTCAATATTAATGAAAAAATATTAAATAAAATAATCTTATATTCAATTAAGAAAACATCCAGTTAAAATATACATCAAACTCAATCTTAATCACACATAATTATGTGTTTCTATTACGGAAATAGTCAATCTATTGATAAAATAAAATAATATTCATAAAATAGGCAACCAAATTTAACAATAACAAGATTGTGCAAGATTATAATATGGATGATATTTAAAACAAGACCTATCTCAATCAATTGTTCCACAAGAAAATGTTCTTCACTAAAGCATTCATTTTGTCTTAGGACCTTAAAATCAAATTTGGTTGCCTTAGGCAGCTCCACCAAATTTGATTCCCTTAAGCCATGTTATTTTGTCATGATCTAGGTTGATTAATTTACGGTTTAGGGTGGTAGGATGGCTTAAGGGGATCTATGTTAAACTCTAAACCGTAAACCCTATAACATTCATAAATTGTCTAATATTAATAGTTAATTGTATTTCATTCAAGTAACTTGCCTTAGACATAAATTAGGCTTAAAAGTTTATTTTATCATATGTATTCAATTAGGCCATTTATATTGAATGGTTTAAGGGTATAAATCCTAAACATGTATCTTACATTTTGAAATTACAAATCTAATGCAGGTTCACTCATATCTTCTATATATCACATGGATCGATTCAATAATATCCGCAATCAACCTCCACGCCCTCCATCTCCACCACCTTCACCTCCACCTCCACCTCCACCCACTCCACCTCATAACCCCCCACCTCCACCACCTAAAATCGATGGTGCTCGTTTGCAAGCACGAATCAATTCCAATGTTAGAACCATCCAAGATCAAATTAACATTATTCAAAATGAAGAATTTGTCGCACCACCTCTGAGGATGATTGCATCTAGGATGCAAACCATTGTTGATGCTATCAGGGCTATGGATGGGATCTTAGATGAGCGTCGACAATGGCTAGAGGAGAGGAGAACTTCTAATTTTGAAAAGGAAAAACGCAAATAAATGAAGAGATGCAGTAGAAAGCCACAATAGTTTTTAAATTAAGACAATGATCTTAAATAGTTATGAATTTATGAATTTGGTGAACGATGGATATTTTGTGTGATGAATTTGGTGAATGATGGATATTTTGTGTGACGTGAATTTATGATTTTGGTTCTAGATGGATATTTTTAGATGGATGGTTCTAGATGGATATATATACATGCGTTAGACATAAAATGAGCTTTTTATGAATGTTTAAATTTTATTGTTTACTATGTACACATGTATTAAAATTGCACATATAGTTGTTAAATTTTGAAATTTGTATGTACATAGTTTACTTTAATGATGTATGCATGCAAATTATGCATGGTATTTTTTATTTTAAATGTATGTACATGTTAAATGCATGTTATTTTTTTATTTTAAATGTGTGTACATAGTTTACTTGATCAAGTTCAATCAATGTATATGTGTGTTTCAATTTTATATGATCTTAATATATGTATGCATGTATCATATTTATACAAATTTGCATGTGTGTTTCAAATTTAACTATTTCTTGTAATTTTTTAAGTTTGTATGTTAATTTAGTAAAATTTAATGTAGGTGCACACTTATATCTCATATCATGGATTATTTTAATATTGATGATATCATCAATCCACTAGCTTAGCCACCTTCACCTCCCCTTCCACCTCCACCTCCACCTCCCCCTCCACAACCTATTGCATCCGATGAAGCTCACTTATGAGCACGCATAAATGATCAGGTTGGATCAATATAGAATTAAATCAATGCTATACAAAGTCAAGCATTGATTCCACCCCATGATAGATGTTTTTCATCTACAATGCAAAACGTTGTGGATGCCATCAGGACCATTGATTCTGATCCAGATAGGCATAGACGAGAAAGAGAACAAATGAGACAATTTTATGTTGATGGTCTCTCTTATAAAGAAATATTAGACCTTCAAATAATGAAAGCCCACCTAGCCCCCTACTTTCTAACTCGTTACTCGACAACCCATTCCTGCCAACAAATCTAGAATATCCATGAGGTGGTGCATACATCCACAGATGAGTGCACATTTTTTCGGTCGATGGTATATGGTTTTTGATAGTCCCCCACATGCTAATTGGGAGTGCCCATTGTATTTTTTGAGGAAATTATATGTAGAGTTTGTTATGGGGCACAAGCCCAATTATTTTGATTTTAAATCATTTCAGGGTGTTGGTGGCAGCATGCCACAATAGAGGTTAGGGGCAAGGGTTGATCCCCAACACCTTGTGCATGCACAACCCCTTGTTGTTGCTCCCGGTCCTCTCGTTCCTACACCTATGCATCATCGATCTATGGTCTTGACATTAGGATCCCTTAGTACACTCGCAGGAGACCTTGATCAGCATGCTTCTGCGATAGCGGGTGGGGAGCATAGAGATGATGATGGAGGAGTGTTCTATGGAGTTGGTCCGAGTACCACTCCAGGAGTGTCGAGGCCTGTCCCACATGTATGTACTAGTTGTCATCAACTATGCTTTGGACCTGATCAGGCCACACCTAGTTCGGTTGGATGTGGAGATTCTGGTGGTTCATTTGGTCACATCAGTTCATTTTTAGAGTTTCTTACAAGAGGTGAACATCCTGAGGACACCGGTACATAGGTATAAATATGCATCTACACGTTCATTTTATAATAATTTTGATGAATGTATATATCAAAGTAAAATTTGCAATACATTTTAACAATCAAACTGTTTGGTGTTAAGACTATAGTAACGATGGGGCAATCATTTGTTCCACGAGTACATACATCGACACCAGTCCTAATCAGCAACCCTTATGGGGTATTTTGATTTCAATTTTTTAAATTATAAATGAAATGATTTTTAACTTGACTTTTAAATTTATAATAGAATAACATATATGTTTGAAATATTAATGTTGGTTTAGGCGAGTCAATTAGCTTCCACGTCTATTCCACCCGAGGGGTTGTTGAGCACTCCTCCACTATCGATCGTCATAGACCAGGGGCAAGTACATTTATATTGTAAATTATTTAACCTACATTAGTATAGTTACAATTATGAATTTTTAATTCACTATATATATATGAAATGTGCATGTACACTTGAAAATATTATAAGCTTTTGTTACATGTGTCTACATGTCTGTCTAGGTTGATACCACAATCAGAATGGACATCGGACAAACATTAGATTTTGCGGTTACTCGTGAGGCCTTTGATTTTCAGGTTGTTTAAATAAATTTGTACACAAAATGTGCAAACTTGAATATATATATATTTACCTAATTCAAGTATGTACATGCTTTAACTTTGATCTTGTAGGACTTTGTAAGTGCAACTTTCAGCCCTGACCCAGATATAGTTACACCTCCAGGAGGGCATGTGGAGCAGGCTCCAGATCAAATGGTAATTTAAAATTTTTATTATATTTAAATTCAATTATAAATTATATATTGTGAATATATAACTAAATAATTTCAAATTGAATATTAATATAATTTGAGCTAATACATGTTTTAAATTCTTTTTCTTTTATAGCATGTGACACATCTAGTAGTTGAGAATGTACAAACATGTCCTACAGAAGAGGGTGCACAACCTATGGATATGGTACAATTAAAATATGATAAATTATAAATTAATTTTAATTAAATCATTTTTAATTGTAGACTTGTGCATCTAATTTCAACTTTTTTTGTTTTGTTTGTGTAGATTGATTCAGAGAATTTAGAGGTTGCTTCAGGTGCAGTAGAGCATCCAAACCCAGATATAACGGTAATTTAATTTTAATATGATGAATTATAAATTAAATTGTCATTAAATTATTTTTCATTGTCTTACATATGATTTCATCTTTCTCTTGTGCAGAGTGTTTCAGGTCATCTACATTGTCTGCATGGCACGAAGAGGTCTCTTGATTATAGAGACAATACATGACCTAGAAACATGATTTTGTGGGTTATATTTGTTTATTTTGTGGACTATATTTTTGGTTTGTCACGTACTCTATTGGACTTTATAATTCATGGTTCTTGAGTACTTAGTTGGACTTTAGTTCATGGGTTGTACTATGATGGACTTTTTTTCATGCACTTAATATATTTACATAAATTATGGACTTTATTATTGTTTGAAATGTTAATTTACACATATACATTTATGCATTTTAAGTTCATAGTCAAGATATTAATATAAGACATTAATGTGAAATTAAATATAAATATGAAATTGATGTGAGTGCTCCAAGGTTT
>VCHN02000014.1:93281046-93336195 GCA_007115665.2 Sequoiadendron giganteum
GTTTGTGAGCGATAGTGACTGCCAGAAGACCTCCAAGTACCCGCATTCTTCCTCTCTTTTTTGCATTTTTACATTTGAAATTGAAATGGTTGTTAAATTTACTATTTCTAGCATGTTTATTTCAAATTTTATTTGCATTTTATTTCATGTTATTTTTGAAATAAGAAATTTTAGAAATAGATTAGTAAATACGTCAAATTGTGAAAATTTTCAATAGAAACAAAAAAAAAAACTTGAATTGTAGTTTAGAAACAAAATTTTACTTTTTAAACTTGAATTATTTGATGAAACAAAAAAAAATTGCATTTCAAAACCCTACAAATTGAAACGAAACAATAAAATTGCATTTCAAAACCCTAATTGAAACGAAACAAAAAAAATTGCATTTCAAAACCCTAGAAATTGAAACGAAACAAAAAAATTGCATTTCAAAACCCTAGAAATTGAAATAAACTGAAAATTTTCCATCAACTATTTTAATTCTTTTGCATTGCTTAAATGTTTTAAATCTGATTTACATTGTATGGATAAAATGATATGTTAAATTTTAGTTTCAATGTCAAATTATAATTAGATTAGAAAAACTTTCCATTTTTTGTGAAATGAGTTAATTATTGCTATATGAATTTTCATTTAGAACTATCTTTTATATGAATTTTGATAATTAATTTTAGGTCAAATAATCAGTCTATTCTAAATCTAACTTCATCTAGGGTCTATTCAAAACCTTAAGTGAGGATTAAATTGAAAATCTAGCTTCATCTAGGGATCTAGGGTTCTTGAATTGAAGTTGAACTACTTAAGAAGAAATGTGGTATTTCAATGAAACCTTTTGTGAATAATGATCAAGTGTAATTAAATGATAAAATAAAGACAATTGAATGCCTTTGAATACTAAACAAGTTCAGTTGGCTCATAATGTTTTAGTAAATGTGTAAGGGATGAAAAATTTTGAATTTAAATTTTAAAATTTTAATGATTAAATCCATGGTTTAGGATTTACCATATGTACTTAAAGTATTGGTCTAGGATTTAAATTTTTGCACTAGTTACCTAGACACTAAATAATCTAAATATTTTTGTTTTCTAAGTTCTTTTAGGTTCTTTCAATTACAAACAATCTAAAATAAAATACTTTCAATTCAACATTAACTAGTTTTATATTATACATGTTTTATATCATAAAATTCATTTAAGTGAGTTCAATATTAATGAAAAAAATATTAAATAAAATAATCTTATATTCAATTAAAAAAACATCCAGTTAAAATATACATCAAACTCAATCTTAATCACACATAATTATGTGTTTCTATTATGGAAATAGTCAATCTATTCATAAAATAAAAAAATATTCATAAACTAGGCACTAACTTGCAAGTCCATTATTCCAAGGGCCACCCAAACTTCACCCTAAGTTCGTTAAACCCTAAGCCTTGAACTCTAAAATCTAAACCCTCAACACTAAAGCATCCATTTTGTCTTAGGACCTTATAATCAAATTTGGTTGCCTTAGGCAACTCCACCAAATTAGATTCCCTTAAGCCATGTCATTTTGTCGTAGAACCTTACTACAAAGATCCCCTTAAGCCAAATTTGATTCCCTTAAGCCATGTCATTTTGTATTAGAACCTTACTACAAAGATCTCCTTAAGCCATCGTATTACCGTAAACCCTAAACTAAAAACTATAAACCCTAAACAAGCAAAAGACATCATTTTTTTACCAAATTTTATTCACTTGAGCCATGTCATTTTGTCCTAGGACCTCACTAGACATAGATCTCTTTAAGCCATCCTATCACCCTAAATCATAAATCAATGTCTTAAGGGGTCCTAATATGACACTTCTTAATGGGATGAAAGAAGTTTTTAAAATTTGGTGAAGTTGCCCAAGGCAACCAAATTTAACAATAACAAGATTGTGCAAGATTATAATATGAATGATATTTGAAACAAGACCTATCTCAATCAATTGTTCCACAAGAAAATTTTCTTCACTAAAGCATTCATTTTGTCTTAGGACCTTAAAATCAAATTTGGTTGCCTTAGGCCACTCCACCAAATTTGATTCCCTTAAGCCATGTTATTTTGTCCTAGGACCTCACTAGACATAGATCCCCTTAAGCCATCCTATCACCCTAGATCATAAATCGATGTCTTAAGGGGTCCTAATATGACATTTCTTAATGGGATCAAATAATTTCTTAAAATTTGGTGAAGTTGCCCAAGGCAACCAAATTTAACAATAACAAGATTGTGCAAGATTATAATATGAATGATATTTCATGATCTAGGTTGGTGAGTTGAAACAAGACCTATCTCAATCAACTATTCCACAAGAAAATGTTCTTCACTAAAACATTCATTTTGTCTAAGTTCTTTTAGGTTCTTTCAATTACAAACAATCTAAAATAAAATACTTTCAATTCAACATTAACTAATTTTATATTATACATGTTTTATATCATAAAATTCATTTAAGTGAGTTCAATATTAATGAAAAAATATTAAATAAAATAATCTTATATTCAATTAAGAAAACATCCAGTTAAAATATACATCAAACTCAATCTTAATCACACATAATTATGTGTTTCTATTACGGAAATAGTCAATCTATTCATAAAATAAAAAATATTCATAAACTAGGCAACCAAATTTAACAATAACAAGATTGTGCAAGATTATAATATGAATGATATTTGAAACAAGACCTATCTCAATCAATTGTTCCACAAGAAAATGTTCTTCACTAAAGCATTCATTTTGTCTTAGGACCTTAAAATCAAATTTGGTTGCCTTAGGCAACTCCACCAAATTTGATTCCCTTAAGCCATGTTATTTTGTCATGATCTAGGTTGATTAATTTACGGTTTAGGGTGGTAGGATGGCTTAAGGGGATCTATGTTAAACTCTAAACCGTAAACCCTATAACATTCATAAATTGTCTAATATTAATAGTTAATTGTATTTCATTCAAGTAACTTGCCTTAGACATAAATTAGGCTTAAAAGTTTATTTTATCATATGTATTCAATTAGGCCATTTATATTGAATGGTTTAAGGGTATAAATCCTAAACATGTATCTTACATTTTGAAATTACAAATCTAATGCAGGTTCACTCATATCTTCTAGATATCACATGGATCGATTCAATAATATCCGCAATCAACCTCCACGCCCTCCATCTCCACCACCTTCACCTCCACCTCCACCCACTCCACCTCATAACCCCCCACCTCCACCACCTGAAATCGATGGTGCTCGTTTGCAAGCACGAATCAATTCCAATGTTAGAACCATCCAAGATCAAATTAACATTATTCAAAATGAAGAATTTGTCGCACCACCTGTGAGGATGATTGCATCTAGGATGCAAACCATTGTTGATGCTGTCAGGGCTATGGATGGGATCTTAGATGAGCATCGACAATGGCTAGAGGAGAGGAGAACTTCTGATTTTGAAAAGGAAAAACGCAAATAAATGAAGAGATGCAGTAGAAAGCCACAATAGTTTTTAAATTAAGACAATGATCTTAAATAGTTATGAATTTATGAATTTGGTGAACGATGGATATTTTGTGTGATGAATTTGGTGAATGATGGATATTTTGTGTGACGTGAATTTATGATTTTGGTTCTAGATGGATATTTTTAGATGGATGGTTCTAGATGGATATATATACATGCGTTAGACATAAAATGAGCTTTTTATGAATGTTTAAATTTTATTGTTTACTATGTACACATGTATTAAAATTGCACATATAGTTGTTAAATTTTGAAATTTGTATGTACATAGTTTACTTTAATGATGTATGCATGCAAATTATGCATGGTATTTTTTATTTTAAATGTATGTACATGTTAAATGTATGTATGTTAAATGCATGGTATTTTTTTATTTTAAATGTATGTACATAGTTTACTTGATCAAGTTCAATCAATGTATATGTGTGTTTCAATTTTATATGATCTTAATATATGTATGCATGTATCATATTTATACAAATTTGCATGTGTGTTTCAAATTTAACTATTTCTTGTAATTTTTTAAGTTTGTATGTTAATTTAGTAAAATTTAATGTAGGTGCACACTTATATCTCATATCATGGATTATTTTAATATTGATGATATCATCAATCCACTAGCTTAGCCACCTTCACCTCCCCTTCCACCTCCACCTCCACCTCCCCCTCCACAACCTATTGCATCCGATGAAGCTCACTTATGAGCACGCATAAATGATCAGGTTGGATCAATATAGAATTAAATCAATGCTATACAAAGTCAAGCATTGATTCCACCCCATGATAGATGTTTTTCATCTACAATGCAAAACGTTGTGGATGCCATCAGGACCATTGATTCTGATCCAGATAGGCATAGACGAGAAAGAGAACAAATGAGACAATTTTATGTTGATGGTCTCTCTTATAAAGAAATATTAGACCTTCAAATAATGAAAGCCCACCTAGCCCCCTACTTTCTAACTCGTTACTCGACAACCCATTCCTGCCAACAAATCTAGAATATCCATGAGGTGGTGCATACATCCACAGATGAGTGCACATTTTTTCGGTCGATGGTATATGGTTTTTGATAGTCCCCCACATGCTAATTGGGAGTGCCCATTGTATTTTTTGAGGAAATTATATGTAGAGTTTGTTATGGGGCACAAGCCCAATTATTTTGATTTTAAATCATTTCAGGGTGTTGGTGGCAGCATGCCACAATAGAGGTTAGGGGCAAGGGTTGATCCCCAACACCTTGTGCATGCACAACCCCTTGTTGTTGCTCCCGGTCCTCTCGTTCCTACACCTATGCATCATCGATCTATGGTCTTGACATTAGGATCCCTTAGTACACTCGCAGGAGACCTTGATCAGCATGCTTCTGCGATAGCGGGTGGGGAGCATAGAGATGATGATGGAGGAGTGTTCTATGGAGTTGGTCCGAGTACCACTCCAGGAGTGTCGAGGCCTGTCCCACATGTATGTACTAGTTGTCATCAACTATGCTTTGGACCTGATCAGGCCACACCTAGTTCGGTTGGATGTGGAGATTCTGGTGGTTCATTTGGTCACATCAGTTCATTTTTAGAGTTTCTTACAAGAGGTGAACATCCTGAGGACACCGGTACATAGGTATAAATATGCATCTACACGTTCATTTTATAATAATTTTGATGAATGTATATATCAAAGTAAAATTTGCAATACATTTTAACAATCAAACTGTTTGGTGTTAAGACTATAGTAACGATGGGGCAATCATTTGTTCCACGAGTACATACATCGACACCAGTCCTAATCAGCAACCCTTATGGGGTATTTTGATTTCAATTTTTTAAATTATAAATGAAATGATTTTTAACTTGACTTTTAAATTTATAATAGAATAACATATATGTTTGAAATATTAATGTTGGTTTAGGCGAGTCAATTAGCTTCCACGTCTATTCCACCCGAGGGGTTGTTGAGCACTCCTCCACTATCGATCGTCATAGACCAGGGGCAAGTACATTTATATTGTAAATTATTTAACCTACATTAGTATAGTTACAATTATGAATTTTTAATTCACTATATATATATGAAATGTGCATGTACACTTGAAAATATTATAAGCTTTTGTTACATGTGTCTACATGTCTGTCTAGGTTGATACCACAATCAGAATGGACATCGGACAAACATTAGATTTTGCGGTTACTCGTGAGGCCTTTGATTTTCAGGTTGTTTAAATAAATTTGTACACAAAATGTGCAAACTTGAATATATATATATTTACCTAATTCAAGTATGTACATGCTTTAACTTTGATCTTGTAGGACTTTGTAAGTGCAACTTTCAGCCCTGACCCAGATATAGTTACACCTCCAGGAGGGCATGTGGAGCAGGCTCCAGATCAAATGGTAATTTAAAATTTTTATTATATTTAAATTCAATTATAAATTATATATTGTGAATATATAACTAAATAATTTCAAATTGAATATTAATATAATTTGAGCTAATACATGTTTTAAATTCTTTTTCTTTTATAGCATGTGACACATCTAGTAGTTGAGAATGTACAAACATGTCCTACAGAAGAGGGTGCACAACCTATGGATATGGTACAATTAAAATATGATAAATTATAAATTAATTTTAATTAAATCATTTTTAATTGTAGACTTGTGCATCTAATTTCAACTTTTTTTGTTTTGTTTGTGTAGATTGATTCAGAGAATTTAGAGGTTGCTTCAGGTGCAGTAGAGCATCCAAACCCAGATATAACGGTAATTTAATTTTAATATGATGAATTATAAATTAAATTGTCATTAAATTATTTTTCATTGTCTTACATATGATTTCATCTTTCTCTTGTGCAGAGTGTTTCAGGTCATCTACATTGTCTGCATGGCACGAAGAGGTCTCTTGATTATAGAGACAATACATGACCTAGAAACATGATTTTGTGGGTTATATTTGTTTATTTTGTGGACTATATTTTTGGTTTGTCACGTACTCTATTGGACTTTATAATTCATGGTTCTTGAGTACTTAGTTGGACTTTAGTTCATGGGTTGTACTATGATGGACTTTTTTTCATGCACTTAATATATTTACATAAATTATGGACTTTATTATTGTTTGAAATGTTAATTTACACATATACATTTATGCATTTTAAGTTCATAGTCAAGATATTAATATAAGACATTAATGTGAAATTAAATATAAATATGAAATTGATGTGAGTGCTCCAAGGTTTGCTTGCATTGCAACTAAGAGACCTAGCTTGTCTCTTCTAGGAACCTAGTCTCCTCTAGGTCCTGATTGGCTTAGATGATTAACTAAGTCCAATTCTAACTCTTCTCTATGAGTTCTATCCTTTGTGCTTCAACTTGTAGGACTAACACCTTTTAAAATAGTACAATTCTTTATCACTCACTTAGAAAGCTCTAAGTGCTATCTCCTCACAAACTTCATTCTTCATTGTAGGGGTGTCCATCCTTTTGCAATCATTCATAACCTTGCCAATTTGAACCATTTTAGAAGGTTCTTCAAACCTATCCTTACCGGGTTCAAGGATTCACCAATTGGAGATCTTAAATAGGCCTATTTCTTGTTGCCTTTACCAGTCCTATTTTGCCATTTCTAGCAAAACTTTCCCAAAGACCCTACAAACCTAAACACAGATTTGAATACCCATTTGGAAGTTTAAAAGTTTCAATGGGGCTTAGGGCCTAACAACCTCTATACACTGGTTCCCTACAACTTAGGACAATAGAGCTAATTTGCCTAATTTCTAGGACTGACTGTAATCTTGCTTGTAACCTGCTCAAACCATAGCCTAAGTGATTTGGTATGACCTTCAATCCACCTAGTACATTGAGCTATTATGAAACCCTACTTGAACCTGTACATGTTCCGTACAATATCTCTTTTCCCTACAAGAAATCTTCAATGTTTCATTTCTAGATCTCTAACCGGGCTTTGTCTGCTCGCTTGGAGACTAGTAGTAAAAAGAGCTCTCCACTCTTTCATGCTTCCTAATCCTAAACCTATATACACTAATGACTCCCCTATCATTCCCACCTATCCTTAGGTGTTTCCCAAGGCTAGATTTCATGGGGGAGCCATGAAAGCACCGATTGGTCAAGATAGGACCAGTAAGAACTTTAAAACAAAATAATTTAACTACACAAAATATTCTACTCTAAACAACTTGCTTATCAAATGAAAAAGTCTAAGATAATCTTGTAGAACACTAAACACACACTAAACTCAGTCTTTCAATCCATTAAGCATGACTGTCACCATAAAAGCACGGGTTCTTCCTGAAAACAGTGTTGCAGAGCTCTGTATTCAACTTCAAAATAATTACAAAGTGCATAACGTTTCATGAGATTCGAGTCTTGGGTCATATTAGATGCCATCTCCATGATTCTAGGTCCTATTGGCCGATCTCCCACTTCCTATTCTTAAGGGAATCCAAAGGTAACCAAGTTGCATGAAACAATTGCAATAATTGCCAAGGTTGCCATGCTAACTTCTTTACAACATTTGGCATCTTTCTCTATGCCTTGATCCTATTTCTTAGGACCACCATTCTCTCTAGATTCTGAGGAACCAACTCATTTAATGGCCTTAAGGAATCTTTACAACATCACTATGTGCTTAGAACACCTTTAAGACTCTAATCTCACCATAGACAACTAACATTAAGAAAACTTAAATTACTAGCACTGGCTATTTGTGTGACCTCAGTCCTAAAGACTAACTCACCTAGCCCACAAAAGCAATGACCTTAGTCCTAAAGACTAACTCACCTAGCCCACAAAAGCAATGACCTTCTAAGGTATGAAAACAAACAAACATCCTGACTTGGCTAGAGTCAAGTACAAGCCAAAACAACTATCTTGGAGGTTAGCCTAGGTGTGCTCCTGCACCATCCTCCCCAAAACAAAAAGTTCAATCCACCCTTGGATTAATGATGCTTGGATCAAGTCCCATCTTCCTGAACTCTAATTCCTTTATCCATACTGCATCAGCATTGATTTGACCATGCTTCTTGATCAAGTGTTCCTTGTATGCTTTGGTTCTAGTTTGTTTATAGAACCTTGTGTCCGATATGTTGTCAGCTCCTGTGATTGTAGGTAAGTGTAGATCTTCCACATCTCTGATCACTTCATGAAGGTTTTGATCCATGTCTTGTTGTGGTCCTTTGTAATGGACTAAGTCTGCAATGTTGCAGACGGAAGCTCAATTTTGAATGCATTATTTCCATACTTAGCCAAGATAGGGCAAGGACCTATCCTCCTCATCTACAACTTGTGAGGGACTCCTTTTTGAAGTCTTGATTTGTTAAGATGCACCATAACCAAGTCACCCACATTGAACTATACTGTTCTTCTATGCTCATCCACCTTGGTTTTATGTTTTACGGTGTTCTCTATCAAGGTCTTCCTCACTATATCATGTATCTCTTGCATAGCATATGCAAAATCATCAACATATCCACTTCCCTTCACTCCATCCTTCAAATCTCTCAACTCATAAACTCCTCTAGGATGTAGCCCATAGACTATTTCAAAGGGACTCTTCCCTGTGGATCTATTTATAGTATCATTGTAGGCATATTCAGCTTGCCCAATCAACTGATCCCATTGTTGCCCATACTCCTTGGTCAAGCACCTCAGTAGGTTTCCAAGGCTTCTATTAACAACCTCGGTTTGACCATCAGTTTGGGGATGGTAGGCCGATCCAAAGGACAAGTTAGTGCCTAACCTTTGCCAAAGAGTCTTCCAAAAATGACTCATGAATTTAGTAGCTCTGTCTGATACAATGCTGATAGGTAACCCATGTATTCTTACTATCTCTTTGAAGAAGAGAGAGGCTATTTGACTAGCATCATGGGTGGTCTTACATGGTATAAAGTGAGCCATCTTGCTGAACCTATCCACCACCACATAAACACTATCCATGCCTTGCCTTGTCTTGGGTAACCCAACTACAAAATCCATACTCAAACATTCCCATGGCCTAGTAGGAATAGGTAGTGGTTGGTAAAGGCCTACATTTGAAGAAGTTCCCTTGGCCTTTTGGCATACTACACAACTTTCCACATACCTCCTAACATCAAGATTCATCTTAGGCCAATAATAGAACTGTTGAACAAGTTCTTGAGTCTTAGTGATCCCAAAGTGACCACTCAAAGCACCATTATGCTTTTCTTGGATCAAGTTCTCTCTAATGGAGCCTCTAGGAACACATAATTGATTTCCCTTAAACAAGAGATCACTTTGCAAAGTATACTCAACATATTTACTATGGAAATGGTTCTTGTATTCAACACATACCTTATAAATATCTGTAAAATCTTCATCATCAGCATACAGATCCTTGAAATCATCTATTCCCATGCTCTTCAACTGAATTTCCTAAATTGTGAGAGCTCTTCTAGACAATGCATCTGCTACTTTATTGAGAACACCTTTCTTGTGCTTGATATTGAAGGTGTAAGCTTGTAGATATTCATCCCACTTCATGTGCTTGTGGCTCAACTTCTCTTGTGAATTCAGGAAACTAAGTGCTTGATTGTTTGAATACACAATGAATTCCTTGGGGAGCAAGTAGTGCCTCCACTTCCTTAGAGCTTGGACCAATGCATACAGCTCAAGGTCATAAGAAGAGTACTTCTTTTTGGCTTCACTTAACTTTTTTGAATGAAAAGCCACCGGTCTACCCTCTTGGCTTAGAACAGCCCCAATTGCCACATTGCTAGCATCACACTCAATGGTGAAAAGCTTCTCAAAGCTTGGTAGCACCAAAATAGGTTGGGTAGATATCCTTTCCTTCAACAACTCAAAGCTCTTGTTAGCATGCTCATTCCATACAAATTTGGTCTTCATGCCTCCCTTAATAGTATCCAACATAGGAGCACAAATTGCACTAAAATGCCTTATGAATTTCCTATAATATTGTGCAAGGCCATGAAAACTCCTTACCTCTGTTGCTGTCCTTGGAGTAGGCCAATTCATGATAGCCTCCACTTTGCTTTTGTCCATTTTCAGATTGCCATGTGATAGGACAAATCCAAGGTACACTAGCTCTATTTTGATGAACTCACACTTCTCCAAGTTGATCATCAACTTCTCCTCATGTAGCTTCTTGAAAACAATCTCAAGATGTTCTAGGTGCTCACTCCTTGTCTTTCTAAAAATCAGTATATCATCTAGATATACTACCACAAACTTGCCTATGTAGTATTTGAGAACTTCATTCATGAGCCTCATGAATGTGGAGGGGGCATTGGATAATCCAAATGGAATGACAAGCCACTCATATAGTCCCTCATTAGTTTTGAAGGCTATTTTCCACTCATCTCCCTCATGTATCCTAATTTGGTGATAGCCACTCTTTAAGTCTATCTTGCTATAGTACTTAGCTCCACCTAGACAATCCATTAGGTCTTCAATTCTAGGGATAGGGAACCTATACCTTATGGTTATCCTATTAATAGCCCTTGAATCAGTACAAAGCCTCCAATCTCCTCCCTTTTTAGGTGCTAGGATAGTTGGTATGGCACATGGGCTAATGCTCTTTTTAATGAGACCTTGGTTTAGGAGTTCTTGTATTTGCCTCGCAATTTCCTCATTTTGTTGAGGGGTCATTTTGTAAGCTGCCTTATTGGGAAGGGTAGCTCCTAGGATAAGTTCTATCCTATGACTTATGACTCTTTTAGGGGGTAAGGTTGATGGTTTTCCATCACTCACTATACCTTGGTAAGTCTGCAGCATGCTTTGAATATCCTTTGGTAACTATGTCTTCTTGGTCACCTTGCCTTCTTCTCCCTCTCTTGGTCTTAGCACCAATGCATAACCAATTCCTTCTCCTTCTTCCAAAGCTTCTAAGAACTCTTTTTCACCCACCATAAGAACATTTGGACCTGCTGTCTTCACCTCTGTGTCTTCTAATAGTGACTGAATTTTGAATGTCACATTGTCCTTCTTGAAAGAATAAGAATTCTTTCCTCCATCATGTATGGCTTGGCGGTCAAATTTCCATGGTCTACCTAGGATCAAATGACATGCATCCATAGGTAACACATCACACAAAACTTTATTTTTATACCTTCCAATTGAGAACTCCACCCATGCTTGTTCATTCACTAACACATGTTGGCCTTTATTGAGCAAATTAACCTTGTAAGGATTGGTGTGGGGTATCCTTATCAACTTTAGTTTGCTGACTGCTTCCTCTGACACAATATTATCAATATAACCTGAGTCAATGATGACTCTACATACTTTCCCCATCATCTTGCACTTTATCCTAAATAAAGACCTCCTTTGGCTTGGCTCCTCCTTCACCGGCTCCTTGATCAAAGTTCTCCTCGTCATGAGGTTCTCACCTTCCTTAGAATTTAATGGAACCTCAGAATGTTTGTCTGTTGCATTAGATTCCTCATAAACTAGGTTAGTTCTCTTGTCACCTCCTTGCGAAGAACTACCTTTCTCTAGGCATCTATAGGCAGGGTGCCCCATTTGATTGCAATGATAGCATTTCATATTGGTAAAGTAGTTGCCTCTTCCTCCTTGTCCACTATTTCTTCCTCTAGAGCTAGAGTTAGAACTCCTTCCTCTACCACCTCTACTTGAGCTTCCTTCTTGCTGCTCACTGGATTTTATGTCTCCTTGAGTTTTTGATTCAGAACTTCTCCCACCATAGCCACCTCTTTGTCCTCTAATATCCTTTCTTTTACCTTTACCTTTAGAGGTTTGGTCTTGCTTTCTCTTGCTTTTCTCTTCAATCTTCAAGGCCATTTGATAGCATTGGAGAATGGTTTTGAAGTTCACTAGACTCATTTCCTCTTGAATAGACCATTTGAGGCCATTCAAGTACCTTGCAAGCTTAATGCTTTCATCTTCTACTACTTTTGATCTCAAACATAGCTTTTGAAACTCCTCAGTGTAGGCTTGGACATCTAGATCTTTTTGACTTAGATTGTGTCTTCTCCTATGCAACTGAACTTCATAGTCATCAGGAAGGTAGGTCTGCTTCACTTTGTTTACCATACCCTTCCAAGTAACTATAGGACCTTTTCCATCCTTTTCTCTCTCGTTTTGCACAAACTTCCACCAAGTAAGAGCTGAACCTCTTAGTCTAAACTTGGACACCATAACTTTTTATGCCTCTGAGATACCATCACACTCAAAATGGTTCTCAATGTTGTCTATCCAATCCACGACTGAATCTGGATCCATTTTTCCACTAAATAGTGGCACACCTTCCAAAGCTTTACCACTCAATGCCTTTAGTGCCTTTAAGAATGGCTCCTCAGGAAGAATAGGGTCAGGTGTTGGTGCTTCCTCCTCCAAATCTAATTCCTTTTCCCTTGCTTCTTCCTCTTCCTTTTGATCAATTTTAACTTTGACCTTATCAGTTTTGTCTTGGACTTCACCCAAGAGTTGCTCCATTTGGGACAATCTTTCTCTTAGCAACCGATTATCCTCTTCTTGTTCTTCTACTTTCTTGGCTAACTCAGCGTTAGTCACCATGGTTCTATCTTCCCCTGGTGTATTCTCTCCCACTGATTCAATAGGCTGCAACATCCACCACAAGCCTGATCAATTCAAGCTCTGATACCAATATGATGTGAGTGCTCCAAGGTTTGCTTGCACTGCAACTAAGAGACCTAGCTTATCTCTTCTAGGAACCTAGTCTCCTCTAGGTCCTGATTGGCTTAGATGATTAACTAAGTCCAATTCTAACTCTTCTCTACGAGTTCTATCCTTTGTGCTTCACCTTGTAGGACTAACACCTTTTAAAATAGTACAATTCTTTCTCCCTCACTTAGAAAGCTCTAAGTGCTATCTCCTCACAAACTTCATTCTTCATTGCAAGGGTGTCCATCCTTTTGCAAGCATTCATAACCTTTCCAATTTGAACCATTTTAGAAGGTTCTTCAACCCTATCCTTACCGGGTTCAAGGATTCACCAATTGGAGATCTTAAATAGGCCTATTTCTTGTTGCCTTTACCAGTCTTGTTTTTCCATTTCTAGCAAACCTTTCCCAAAGACCCTACAAACCTAAACACAGATTTGAATACCCATTTGGAATTTTAAATGGTTCAGTGGGGCTTAGGGCCTGACAACCTTCGTACACTAGTTCCCTACAACTTAAGACAATAGGGCTAATAGACCTAATTTCTAGGATTGGCTGTAATCTTGCTTGTAACCTGCTCAAACCATAGCCTAAGTGATTTTGTATGACCTTCAATCCACCTAGTAAATTGAGCTATGATGAAACCCTAATTGAACCTGTACATGTTCCATACAATATCTCTTTTCCCTGTAAGAAATCTTAAATGTTTCATTTCTAGATCTCTAACCGGGCTCTGTCTGCTCGCCTAGAGACTAGTAGTAAAAAGATCTCTCCACTCTTTCATGCTTCCTAATCCTAAACCTATATACACTAATGACTTCCCTATCATTCCCACCTATCCTTAGGTGTTTCCCAAGGCTAGATTTCATGGGGGAGCCATGAAAGCACCGACTGGTCAGGATAGGACCAGTAAGAACTTTAAAACAAAATAATTTAACTACACAAAATATTATACTCTAAACAACTTGCTTATCAAATGAAAAAGTCTAAGATAATCCTATAGAACAGTAAACAAACACTAAACTCAATCTTTCAATCCATTAATCATGACTGTCACCACAAAAGCTCAGGTTCTTCCTGAAAACAGTGTTGCAGAGCTTTGTATTCAACTTCAAAAATTACAAATTGCATAACATTTCATGAGATTCGAGTCTTGGGTCATATTAGATGCCATCTCCATGATTCTAGGGCCTGTTGGCCGATCTCCCACTTCCTATTCTTAAGGGAATCCAAAGGTAACCAAGTTTTATGCAACAATTGCAATAATTGCCAAGGTTGCCATGCTAACTTCTTTACAACATTTGGCATCTTTCTCTATGCCTTGATCCTATTTCTTAGGACCACCATTCTCTCTAGATTCTGAGGAACCAACTCATTTAATTTCCTTAAGGCATCTTTACAACATCACTATGTCCTTAGAACACCTTTAAGACTCTAATCTCACCATAGACAACTAACATTAAGAAAACTTAAATTACTAACTCTAGCTATTTGTGTGACCTTAGTCCTAAAGACTAACTCACCTAGCCCACAAAAGCAATGACCTTCTAAGGACTGAAAACAAACAAACATCCTAACTTGGCTAGAGTCAAGTACAAGCCAAAACAACTATCTTGGAGGTTAGCCTAGGTGTGCTCCTACACCAGAAAATAAAGTTGAAATTAATAGGACATTTTAATATTTATAGTTTACAAATTTAGTGATCTCATACATGATATGTACATTCAATAATTATCTATAATTAGTCAGTGAACTTATTCAATTCACGTCAATCAATAATTACTCAATAAATCATAATTTACGATGTCTTTAGGGGATGTCTTAAGGGTTAATAATAGAACACCTTAAAAGGATGTCTTAAGGGTTCATAATAGAACATCTTAAGGGGATGTCTTAAGGGTTCATAATAGAATGTATTAAGGGTTCATAATACAATGTATTAATGGTTCATAATACAATGTATTAATGGTTCATAATACAATGTCTCAAGGGGATGCCTTAAGGGGTCATAATACAATGTCTTAAGGGGATGTCTTAAGGGGTCATAATACAATGTCTTAAGGGGTCACAATACAATGTATTAAGGGAATGTCTTAAGGGGTCATAATACAACATCTTAAAGATATAATTGATTTAACAATAATTTATGCATGAAATTTAGTGATTTGAAGACATACAAGGACATATATGTACATATATGTCATCTCAAAACAATGTTTACAAAATTTGGATATGCCATCTCAAGAACATCTCAAGCTCATGCCCAAAATGTACTAGGTCTTCACACCACCTAATATCAAAAAGGTACAAGCAATATCAATGAAATCATCAAAACATACATAATTTAATTTATATAAAACTAACTATATATTTACAACTCAAGTACCTGCATTTAAAAGTATTCCACATGTGTGTGGGTTGAATGCATGCATCCTCTCCTTTTTGTTTCAAAGTATGAGATCAATGCAATGATGGCTTAAGGATACAAAAAAAGGATAATAAATCAATTTAAACTATTAATGTACAAGCAATATCAATATGTAATCAAAACATGTATTTAAATATATTTTTACTAATAATTACCTCTATTTAAAAAGACAATATAAAACTTAAACTATATTTACCTGTATTTACTTATTCCATTGTACCATTTGCATCCTCTCTTTTTTGTAATGCATCTATGATTATCTCATGCTCTTCCATAGAAATTTTCCATAACACTTTATTTGCAGGTCTTCCGCGATACCTATCTAGTTTTATATTTGTTGCCACCATCAAATGTGAATAATGTATAATTTTTTTATGCGGTTCATAATCTTCAAATGCAGGTAGACCATTCTTCCTTGCTAGGTATTTTCGTAGCCAAGTTCCAACAACCACAACCGATCCTATTGGAAAATATGAAAACAATTATCATATAAGTTCTCAAATATTTCTTAATGAGATGAAAAACTTGTTCTAAAATATTGTTTAAGGGGATCAAAAAAATTGTTATCAAAATTTGCTTAAGGGGATGTCTTAAGGGGATCATGGTACCTATTGGATAATGATAGCCATCATCATCTTCTCAAGGTGATATTAACTTATGTTTACTCTCCACACAACGAGCCAACCAATATTTTCTTTTCTCTTCATTCCCCTAAGGTGCAACAACAACATACACATGTCCTGCAAACAAAAATTGATTTAATAACTTGCACATATCAATATAAAAAAAATAGTATTATAAAATAACTTGATAAAGCGAAATTAAATGAAATAAATTGACTTAAATTACCTTCTTGTACAAGGTCTGAAACACGGTCATAGTCTTCAGATGCAAACACTTGATCATTTTCTTCAATAGTTCTTTCATATTGATCATGTGCTTTTGAAGGTGTCAACGATCTTTGTTCCCACTTTTCAACCCATTCTGTATTTTCACATGCTTCCCAATCTTCTAAGATGCAAAACTGGAAAAAAACATGCAAGCTCCCTTGTCCAGATAGTCCATGTGCTTGTTGTCGAACTCCTAAACAAATGCCATTTAGTAGATCCACTAATTGTCTCACAGTCAACTCTAGGTACAATGTTATCTTCTTCAACCAACCAAAAGTTTCAATGAACTCTAGAGTACTCACTCAAACTAGGTGTAGATAATATTGTATTACACCAATTGACAATCCCATGTGCATCTTTAAATTTTATTGCATCTTCAAATTTTAATTGTTCTCTAGCAAGAATTCTTTTGACACACGCACCAGCTCCATCATGTTCTCCTTTACCATGCCCAGCTTCAAAAAAAACTCCATATATGTTGGACATTAAGTTCTTTGTGAATCCTACTTAACCAATAGAGCATTCGAGCATTTTTGAACTGCCCAATACAATTATTTGACCATATGAGGTGTTCTTTCATATGGATTCCTCTTTCTCTTAAATTTTTGTAAAATATATTGAAACAGTATTGAACAAACTCTGATGAGTGTAATCGGTTGTCACTCAAATAAAAATGATACTCCCTCAGAACTTTTCTATCATCCTTAATGCTATTATTTGCATGTCTATAAACAATATGGACAAACATAGCTACTTGCACTGAATTATAATACTGTGATTGAATTTCCTCTTGTGGAGCTAGAGTATAATTTTTTGCAAAATCAACCACTGAAAGTATAGTACCAATTGGAAATGTGTTTCTACATGCACGAAATTGGCCATCAAGCCATCGAGCATGTTGAGAGTGCATGACATATTTTGGTACTATCTTATTCTTAAATTCACTCATGAATGCATGCACACTAACTTTTTCTATAACTAAATCACAATGCTTTCCTATTTTTCCATCTTTTAATGAATAGTGAACATTCTTAAATATTTTAACTTCTACTAATTGTTGTCCAAAATCATTATCAACACTTTCATGGATACAAATTCCTAAAAATGAAAGGTTTCCACAGTCAATGAATTGTCTAGAAATACAAGAACTTAAATAAAAAAATTTACCATTAGATCTTTCACAAAACAAACTTTAAATAAATTCCCTTATTGCTTCAAGTGGCATATTAATACCGTATTCTTGTATAATCATGTTAGTATGCAAGGTACAACGTATATATCGAAAAACATCATAAAAATAACGAAATTGAACATGTGTTTTACAACAACAAGATATCCGTTGCTTATTAATTTTTACATACCACGGTTTACATTTTTCAAAAGACCTTTGACTTATTTTAATATTACTGGGTAACACTAAATCACCACAAAATTTTCTATAAAATTCAGTTTGTGTTGTATCTAATAAGTTTTTTGGGTGAGGATCGTGAACTTTGGACTCAACCCTTAATTTTAAAACATCTCTAGCATTAGATGAAACCCTAGTATTTTCATGCCAATATTTTTCAATCAAAGATTTAATTTCAACATTCAATTTCATATCAGACCTTGGGAGTTGAGCACTGAAACTCCAACATTGGTTGATATGATCATTTTATATAATTATTCTTCTTTTTTCAGCTCTTAGCAATGTTTTAGGATGTATTTTTAAAACATCACTAATATTTCTTACCATTCTTTTATTCAAAGTTGCTTTATTAACTATAGCAGTTGTTATAGCTCTTCTTGCTGCATTTTATCTTTAGATCGACTATTTTTTCCAATCAATTGAATGGCACTAGCAACAGTACACATAGCATGTTTCAATGATTGATCTTTTCTTTTTGGTTTAACAAAAAAGCCTAACCTTTTCATTATTTTCCTCATTTTTTGCATTCTCATCAATTGCATCATTAGTTGACATTGAATTGTAAGTTTTTTACGATAAAAGAATTCGTTGTATATTTTATTTGCATGTGTTCTTATTTGCCTCCAAGAAATTTGACCAGGAAGATTATCAAAAACACCACTTTCAATTTTTTAAAAAGTATTTTCATTAAATTCAACATCACATTCTAGATTTTCATCTTCATCATTTTCATCTTCAATTTATTTTCATTTTCATTTTCATTTTCAACTTCAAAATGATTTACATTTTCATCTTCATTTTCATCAACAAAACGGTTTTCATTTTCATTTACATCAACAAAACGGTTTTTGTTTTCATTTTCAATAACAAGATTATTCTCAATTTCATTTTCAACAAAAGGATCATTCTCACTATCATTTTCAACAAATTCTATAAAAGTTTCATCTCTCTGAATATTATCAATGTCAACATCGTTAAGTCCAGCATCTTGTAAAATTTCTACATACGAATTTACAAATTCACTAACATGTGGATTTGAAGACGTACCTGGATTTGTGCATATTGAAACATTATCCATAGCATTGAAAGAGGGATTTGAAGACATAGTAGGACTTGATTGTATAATCATATTCTTCTCCAAATTGACTTCTTGCAAATTCACTTCATCTACAACCATGGTCTCCTCTATGTTTGCATCTTCAATAGTTGTGGAATTGGATGCTCCCCCATCATTCATTGATTTAATTCTCATTCTTCTTTCTCTTTGTCTCTGTCTCTCCTTTTCTTTGTTTGCTTCAATTTCTTCAGGATTCAATGTCTTCCTCCTCTTATTACGAAATTTATTTCCCATGATTATAAAATTCTCAAGCACAAATGAATGTAAATAGTGAAATTCTTCAAAAAATCTGATTCAAATTGGAAGTTGAAGACCTAAAAGGACTAAATTCTTCCTCTTGTGTTCCTCAAAACAAGTAGAAAACTAGCACAATTCTACTTTAAAACTAATTTCTTCATGCCTCCTTTGAAAAAATTTATCAAAAAAGCAAGTCACCACCTATAAAAAAAATGCTCAATGAAAAAAATAGAGCAATTTTACTGTTCTCGGCCGTACATGTGAAGTTGCAACTTCACAATAAAAATTGACAGTATTTAAAAAAACACAGTTGACAGAGAAATGAGATCCCGAGTTTAAAACGGGATCCCGTATCTTTAAAAACGGGATCTCGATAAATCGGGATCCTCCCGTTTTAAACTCGGGATCCCGTTTCTCATAATTAAATCGGTGATGTTGACAGCGGAACGGATCCCAATTTAAATCGGGATCCCGTTTTTTTTAATTTGAATTTTTTTTGGCCTTGTGGTCGGGTTTTTGCTTTGGATTTTGGTTCGGGAAAAGCGTTGGGAGTCCGAACCTAGGCCTTCAAGCTGGTTTGACCTGCAACTTGAAGGTTCTAACAATGTTAGGGAAAAAAATCGAGTTTGGACATATGGCTGACGACTTTTTTTGCAGAATTTTTTAACGAAATTAAAACCCATTTTAGATGAGACAATGCAAATTTCAAATATGTAATTTTTTTTACAATTGAATTATTTTTTCTATTTTTCAATTAATTTCTGATGAAATTGGTCCATAAACTTTAAATATCAATGTTTTTTACTATTTTAATAACTTTTGATCAACATAACATTTTGACGAACGATTGCACAAGGGCAAACTTCAGACAATTCTTTTCAAATTTAAAAAAAAAAAATGCAAAAAATGATAACTTTAGG
This sequence comes from Sequoiadendron giganteum, assembly GCA_007115665.2. Taxonomy (NCBI): domain Eukaryota; kingdom Viridiplantae; phylum Streptophyta; class Pinopsida; order Cupressales; family Cupressaceae; genus Sequoiadendron; species Sequoiadendron giganteum. The sequence continues at coordinate 93,301,213 of VCHN02000014.1, forward strand.
TCATCTTATGCGTGTCGTACACGACGATTTTTCTAAATGTCAAATATTCTTGATAAAAAATTAACAAAAAAATAAATATCTGGGGCACGCTTCAGTGAGTCACAAGTCTTTTCCCAAAAGTATTTAGAAAAATATGATAATTTAAGTCAAAATATCGATGTCATACACATGCATAGTATGGTAAAAAAAAATGACTTTTTAATAGTGGTTTTTACATATTTGGGTATTGAAATAAATTACATATTTGGAAACTAGACTTCGAGTACTACATTTTATGATTAGTGACTTGTTTGAAGATTTCATCTCTAAGTGCTTCAAATTTTAAGGTCAAATGTGTCAAACTCTGAAAATTAGAGAAAACACTTCCACTTTTTGGCCAAAAAGTGGACTCAACTTCTTGCCAACACCCTCTAGTTATGTAGGAAACAACACTAAGCTCAAAGAGGCTATTGTTATGATATTACCATACCAAACTCTTCATTAAAGGGAAGGGCCATCTTGCCATATGTGGTAGACGTGTGGGGGACTGCAATAAGTCCATGGTTGGCAGAAAAATACTTGAGTGATTCTTCTCCTCATCATTTTGTGGTCGAGGTTTAGGGATGTTTGTACCAAGGAACGGGGACATCTAGATTGTGTGCATCAATGTAGTGACATCAAGACTAACTTGTATTTCTAGTGCCAATGGAGCTCAAATGAGCTAGGTATGTATCTTGTAACTATTACTATGAAAGATGGATAATGTATTCAAAATAATAGGTTTTTAATAAGAATTTTAGATTTGATCAAGTCTTCATAATGATTAGAGTTTGATGCCAATGGAAGAACATGGATTATAGGTTTTACATATTATTTTGGCCCTCTTCAACCACCTAATGATTTGTTTTCAAAGTTTTCTCATCTTAAAGCTTTGATCTAGTTATTGACCTGTTTCACAAAAAACCACCAACCTTCGCGGTTTTTATTTTTATCTTCGTGGTTGTGCCTTACCTTTAAATTTCTCACAACCTTCGACGTGTGCCACGTGGCTTCCTCTCAAAGCTTTTTTCTTTTCATATCGCTTCGCTTTTGTCGGTCTCCGTCTACGCGACGCGTGGATTTCTCTGACCACTTTCCAAGTTAGGCCCAACTTGCATTTTCTATCGTTCAGCATTGCTCATGTGGCTCCCTCTTGGAGCTTTTCACTAGGCATGCCTTCATATTTTTTCCAGACCCTGTCTGCTCAACACATGGGAGTTCTTTGTGTGCCGGTTATCTTGGAATTGTTGTTGCGCCATTTGTGCTCACTTGCCTCCGTGTTTTCTTCTTTGGTGTTGCGTGTTCATTTCTACTGCTACATGGTTTTTTGTTCCCTACAACGGCATTGTTGGCATGCTCCTAGGCGATCGTTGTTTTCAATGGTGGCTCGAGGTGATTTGGGGCATTGATGTTTGCTCACGGATTTCTCTCTCTGTGGTAATTCAAGCGGTGGATTGACCTATTTATGCAGCCCTTTTTCTCTTTTATAGGTTGTTAAGTTGCTAAAAGCTCCCGAGCATGGGAAAAGCCTTTGTAATATTTTTATTAAACTTGAAGATCACAGACTATGCCAATCAATTTGGCCTTTATATTTTTCATGCATTTAGTAAGACTGTTAGTCTGTGCTGTTATTTTCCTATAATGTATGAATGTTTGTTCTTCAGCTTTTGTGATCTTTCATAGCTAAATAAATACAGATTATGTTTTCTTGACTCCTCTGTGTTGGCTAAAGTTATGGAAGATTATACTATGCAATTTGAGGGTGTTTGTTATGTTTTAGAGCGCTTTTGAGAAAATTTACTTAATAACAGCATTTTGGTGGTTCAGACCTTTGCATTCTACATTGTGCTCTAGTAAATTTATCTATGATTTTGGTGCATCGCCTGTAGTTTAGATTTCATGTTTTTCTATCTTTCTAACCTTTTACCTCCCCCACTAAACGAAGAGTCGACTTCTATAAAATCCCGAAGGTCACTTAGCTAGCACACTATGTCTCAAAATAACTAAGTTTCCCATAAGATTGCTGCTACCTGCAAAATCTTGTGTCAACAGTTCTTTTTCTGGCACGCCTGGTGGGATGCGAACTAGCACGTTCACTTGATCTTATAAGTGTGTATGAGCCATCGTACTATAACTAGGTCATAGACTGCAAGATTCCCTGGCCAGCTCATACCACCCTTAGTTTTTGTGCATCCAAGAGGCCGTCAAGGTAGTCTTTCACCTCCTCTGTCTCCTTCTTCTCCATAGTTGCCTGCTTCTCCTGTGCCTATAGCCACTAGAAATTACGTAGCTTGAGATGCTGGCAGTCCTTTAGTGGCACCTGTCCTCCTATAGTATGGGCCCCAATCCCTACTTCCTCTCTAAAAGTTATCCCTAAGTATTCCGGGGATGAGTTGAAGACACCGACGGAACACCTGCAAGATGTGGCAAACATATTTCTGGTACATGGTGTGTTAGATGAAAATGTAGCCCTCAGATTTCTTGTTGCCTCCTTTCAAGGAAAGGCACTGAACTGGTATAGGACTCTTGAGGCTAATACTATTGCTACTTGGGACCAACTCGGAACCCCGTTTTACGAGCATTTTTTGAACACTGGCGACAAGTCTTTGTTGTATCATCAACTGGCAAGCATAAAGTGAGCTACTCACGAAGCTCTACCTGATTTCCACACATGGTTCCATTCGACCTGGCAGAGAGTGCCTATTGGTAGTCATCCACCCTTAGATTTGGCATTTATGTTCTACTTAAATTCCATCAACCTTGATATTTCCATGATGTTACAAGCTCTTGGCAGAGAGACTCTTCCTGATGCTTATGCCTTGGCTATCATTGTGGAAAATAACCTGATTGTTGTTGGAAAGTTGGCACCGAGACCCATCATGCCATTGTTTCCTGAGTGCAACATCACGAAAGCCGAAGTTCCTGCGACTAGCATGCCTCAAAATCCTCCCTAATCTATGTACATATATCCCAGAATAGCCCCAAGTGCAGCTCTGATTATGGCTTCAATGCCAAATCCCTTGGCTATCGAGATGAACGAGATGAGAGAATAAAAGCAAGCCATGACTAATGAATTGACTACCATGAAGTGGCAACAATATAGCTATCAAAAGTCGGCATACCAAAATTATCAAGGCGGAAAAGCTCTGTACCAACAAAATTAGTGGCAATATAGATCGCACGGAAATACTCAGGCTCAACCAGATAACCAAGTTGTTCCAGTGACCCTGTTGATGTAGACCGTCCATCCTAGTTCAAATAAAGAGCTAGTTGTTGGACAAAACAACTTAGCCGAAGATGCCAATTCATGGTGTTTTCCTTGTAACGATGCGCACATGCCGAGAAATTATCCGTGGGGAAATTTGCAACAAAAGATCGCAGACCAACGTAGCCAAGGCGGCCCACCTAATCCTGACAACCAATCATTCTCCTCTTAGCAGATGGACAATGTTGTCCTCGCTGCTCAAATGCAAGGGATGTCCATTCAGCAAGAGTCAGATATAGTTTCAGATCAAGCACTCTTTTCATGAATGGAAGGAGAGGAGTCAGCATTTCCAAATAACTTTCCTATAACTCAAATTCCATGAGTATAGTCTGATTACAATGCGCATTCTAAGTAGAGATTCACCAAATAATTCACATCTTTGCCAACTAATGCTTCATCTCAGCTAACGCCTGGTCCGCCAGTAGGCCCATCGTCAGTCCCATAGAAGACTAACATGGTTCCTCCTAGTTATCTGAATCTACCTCCTTTGAAGGAAAAGGCTCCTATGATCATCTCAACTATTGCCAAACAGCCAGATGCAATAGCCACGAGGCCCACACCAACTGTGAAACCTAAAGAGCAAGCAACTGTGACTCAGCACTCACGAGTGTAGTTCAATGTGGTGGAACAATTGAAGAACTCCTCTACCAAAGATTCTTTGTGGGATGTTTTGGCTATTGTGGAGCAGAAAGTGCTATTAAAAAAAGCATTGTCAAGAGAGGAAGATGCGAAGGTGCCTAGTTAGTCCAATGAAGAAAAGATATCTAGGCCGGACCTGGATAAAGTGCTAGCAAATCAACTAGAGAAAAAGAAAAAAGCCAAAAAAGAGAGTAAGCCTAAACCCAAGCCTTTCTTTCTAACACTTATCATTGGTGACAAGATGTTACATAATTGCATGATCAACTCTGGTGCTAGCACCACTATCATGCCTAAGCAAGTAGATGATCCTTTGGGTTAAAAATATGAGCCTCTTAATAAGGGAGTCATGCAGCTGGACGGAAATAAATTTGATACCATCGGGGTAATCAAGGGATTGTCTATGACATTGTTTTCCTGTCCTAGTATCACTGTAAATCAGGATACCTTACTCATTGATATTCCTCCTCCATTTGGGATTTGTTTGTCCCAAGAATTCATAGCAAATGTTGGAGGATATCTAATGTTGGACTGGTCACACCTGATTTTGAGGACCAAACATGGAGCCAAGATGAAACTACTATCGAAAACTTTTCATTCTGAGCATGTTGCTAATGGGGCTTTGCTCAACTTTGAGGTAGCACATACTTCAATTACTCAGGAAGAGAGGTTCATTGTGGAATTTCTAGAAGAAGAAGAGGCTACTAGCTCCCAGACGAAGGATGAAGAAAATTTGTTGAATGAGTTTATTGATACAAACTCTTTTGGGAATTATCACGCAAATGGACTCGAGACTTATGTCAAACATGAGGAAGGGTAGTCTATACCCAGGGTTACTAAGGAGTCCAGAGGTGAAACATCCTTGGAGTTATGGACTTTTCACTTTGATGGAGCGAGATGCAGAGCCAGAGCTGGAGTAGGAATATGTTTGACATCTCCATCTGAGGATAAGACCTTGAGGTCTTACCATTTCCAATTCGCATGATCAAACAATGAAGTAGAGTATGAAAGTCTTTTCCATGGTTTGAGCCTTGCAAAACAAATGGGTGTAAAGAAGATAAGTGTGTTTGGAGATTCAGAGTTGGTGATCAACCAGATCCGATGAATTTTTGCTGCAAAAAATGTCCGTATGCGATCGTACCGACATAGAGTCTGGGATGTTATTGGAAACTTTGAGGCATTTAATATTTAGACTATACAAAGAGAAAAGAAATCCAAAGCCGAATGGATGGCAACTATAGGGGCTCAGTTTGAGCCAACCTCCGAGTTATTGAAAAATTAACATACGGTGAGAGTAATTGTAAGACCCGCTGTTCCAAACAACAATCAAGATTAGCAAGTGTTTGATAGCGATGCACATATTGCATCATTTCTCCAGTCATCTGGGGAATTCATTAATCAACTGCAACCAAAGATCGCCGAAGCTTATGGGGATTAGGTTATCTAGCTGTTATCCAAGAAGCTTCTGAGAGGCTTAGTCACTCTAGAGATCCTGTTTGATTCTGATGATGCAACAAGAGACAAAAGAAGGCTCGTAGCTGACAAGGCTGACTACACCGATTTGTATATCGGAGAAGACAAAAATCTCAAGGTCGGGAAGGAAGTTTCTTAGAAGAATAAGGACAGACTAAGGTACTTTAGTGAAGAATATCCGAGTGTAGTGGCCTAGTCATATGATGATCTTAAGGGATACGATCTCAGGATCATTGAGCATACAATTGAGTTATCAGAAGGAGAAAAGCTGGTTCATCAAAGGAAAAAGCCTGTGAACCCAAAGATAGAATATTTTATGTCACAGGTTTTGAATAAATTGATCGCATCTCAAATAGTGTTTTCGATGAAACACAACACTTGGCTATCAAACCTGGTGCTAGTCCAGAAAAAGAATGGAGACATATGACTGTGTGTAGACTTCTGAGACTTGAATAGAGCATCCTTAAAGGATCATTACCCCTTGCCTTCAATGGAGTTAATTCTACAGACTATAGCTGGTTCTGAAATGTTTTCAATGTTGGATGGTTTTTCGGGCTACAATCATATTCGAGTAAAAGAAGAAGACCAACACAAAATAGCGTTCACCACAAAGTGGGGAACATATGCATATGCCAAGATTCCTTTTGGACTCTTGCATGCTAGAGCCACCTTTCAAAGAGGCATGGATATTGCCTTCAAGGATTTAATCCATAAAATTATACTCATCTATCTAGATGATTTGACAATATTTTCAAAATCTGTTGATCATCACTTTGATCATTTAGAGCTTGTCTTCCAGAAGTGCCAAGAATTTGGGATTTCCATAAACCCGAAGAAATGTGTGTTCAGAGTTCCCCAGGGGAAGCTATTGGGGTATGTTGTTACAAAGGAGGGCATTTCCATTGATCCTGAAAGAGTTGATGCGATTCGGGAGCTTCTATTACTTATAAAAAAGAAGGGAGTGCAGTCATTTCTAGGTAAGGTCAACTTCATTAGCCAATTCATTATAGATTTTGTAGGGATCATTAAATCTATTACCTTAATGCTTAAAAAGGACCAGATTTTCAAATGGACGGCGGAGGCCAAAAAATCTTTTGAGCTTATAAAGGAGGCTATTTCTTCTACCCCCATATTAGTCAACCCGGACCTATCGAAAGATTTTATTATGTATTTTTTTGGTGGTGGCAATAGTATTGCCACTGTACTTATGCAAAAAGATGATGAAGATAAAAGGGAGTCTCCTGTTGCTTTCTACTCATGAACCTTAAAAGAGTACGAGGTAGTACAATTTTGTAGAAAAGAAGGCCTTTGCCATTGTAAAAGGGCTTAAGAAGTTCTGGCACTTGATATCATATAATAAGGTGATTGTTTGTGTACCGCATCCTAGTGTGCGAAAGTATATCATGGAAGGATAAATTACAGAGAAAAGAGCTAATTGGATCACCCAAATCCCAGAGTACGATATTGAAGTCAAACCTATCAAGACTGTCAAAGGAAAGGGACTGTGCGAGTATCTCGATGAAAATAGTGAACCAGCAATAGAGTTTGAAGCTTTGAAACCTTTGTTACTAAACGAAGAAATTTCTCAGGGCGATTGGCTGGAGGATAGAATGAACTTCATGCAGATGGGAAGGTATCCGATCAATCTCCCCTCTTTTAAGAGGCATTTCTATCACTTACAAAATAGTAATTATGTTCTCTTGGAGGGTGTCCTATTCAAAAGAAATTTTAATGGCATCTTGCTAAGGTGTGTAAATGAAGAATAAGTGAAGAGAATATTGGATCAATACCACAATGGCCTAGCTGGAGGATATTTTTCTGCAAGGACTACAACAATTAAAATTATATGTGCTGGTTATTTTTGGCCAACACTTTTCAATGATGCATTTTCGTTAATTAAGTCTTGCAATGAATGTCAGTTTTATGTCAGAAAGAGAAAGAATGTTGCTATGCCATTAAGGCTTATAGTAGTAGAGGAAACCTTTGCTCAATGGGGTCTAGACTTCATTGGAATGATTAACCCTTTCTCCTTAGCTAGACATAGGTGGATATTAACAACAACCGACTACTTCACCAGATGGGCAAAAGCAGTGCCATTGAAGAATGCAATGGAAGTAGAGATTGTTAGCTTCCTGGAGGAGTTGGTAGCCAGATTTGGCCCGCCAAAGACAATCATCTCTGACAATGCCAAAGCTTTCCTCAGCTCAAAGATGAGCTAGTTTGCATTAAATTATGGGGTTTTCCTGAAAACCTCTTCCAACTATTATCCCCAGGGAAATGGCCTCGCAGAGTCTACAAATAAAAACCTCCTCTGGTTAATTAAGAGGATGGGCTCAGAACACCAAAGAGAATGGCATAGGAACCTCCGGATAGCACTGTGGGCAGATCAAATCACGCCCAAGAAGATACTAAAGACATCTCCTTATGAGATGGTGTATGGGAAGGAGGTATTTCTTCCTATAGCCATGGAAATCCCTGCCTTGTAGTTGCTTAAATCAGTGGAGATTGAACAAAATGGAGCAATAGAGGTACATTTTTCTGAGCTACTCGAGGTTCAGGAGAGGAGAGAGCACGCCCTTGAGGTGATGAATAGCCACCAGCAGGTGGTAAAGAAATGGTTTGATAAAAAGGCATCAAATCAAGAGCTACAATGGGAGGACTTGGTGCTCAAGCTCAACGAGCACGGAGCAAAGCCCGACCAGCATGGAAAATTCGATAGTCCTAGGAAGGGCCTTTCAAAATTGTCCAATGTAAATAGTTCAACTCTTACGAGTTGGAATACATGGAAGGTAATGCCTTAAGTATTCTGGTTAATGGAATACATCTTAAGAAATTTAATTAATTTTTCCTATGTGATGGATTTGTAAATTGTAAATATGTAATTATTTTTCCCTGCTTTAAGTTTTGGGTCTTCTCAGTGCTTTATGAAAAAACACAATAGTGCAAGAAATTGAAAAACATTGTAAATGGGCCAGGATTTGTGAAAAAACATAAATATTATATATTATGGCCAAAAAATTTACATTATATAAGATACAGGCTAGTGGCCTTGTATCGAAAATATACATATATCTGCTATGGAGCGGAGGATGCAAAAAGGAAAAAAATAAATTGGGGACTATTTTTGTTCTCAAATTATCAAGCATTGGACAGACCAGCAATGGCAACAACCGGTGGCGTGAGATCAAGGAGCACCATTCTTTCACAATCCTTGTACCACTGGAGGTTTCAGAATGGTTCGATGTAATGCACCCACATGAGGAAAAAGCAGCCGACACGTACCTTGGCGTGATGCTCCTCATGAGTCTCCAACTCAAAACCGAAGAGGAAGGGCCTGGCTGGCATGGGTCCTCCATGCAGCTATAGCAGACGTAGGTTGCGAACTGAGGGGATCCCACAATCAAATTCAGCAGCACACACTATTTGCTCCAGTCCTCCAAGGTAGCGCCACGGGGACACTCACTTCTTCAGCTTCAAGATCTTGCATTTGGAGACACCGATATCCAGCAGTGTGGCAACAAAGTGAGAGAAAATACTATTGTTGACCCGGTATTGTTCCTCATACTCCATATATTCCTTGCCAAGAACCCATTTAATCGCTTTCACATATAGCATTTTTTTCATGCCTGTCATGCGCTTCAATTGTCTACACCTAATTTTTCCAAAGAAAGCGGCTTTAGTCTTTTTACAGACTAGTCTTATTGTCATTTCCATGCTGCTTACTACTTTATCTAGAAAATGAAAATTTCTAAAATAACTAAGGCTTGCTAAGCTAAGAATGCTAGGAATAATTGTGATTTACAATACTACTAATGGCCCTATTTATAGACTGGTTGGGGTTCATCGAAGAAGGCAAGCCATAATTACAATAGAGGCAAGGTGTGTTGCCAAGCCTCGATTTTCACTATTGTGGCATGTGAAGTGAAGGGAATAATCAGGTATAGTTGCAACTTTCTTTGTTCAAGTTTTCGAATTAAATAAAGATTGGCCAGTTGTTAGCACAAGGAGTTGTTGTCCCATCTGAATCAAGGAAAATCTTTTAAGCAGGTTGTTGGGTGATGCACCCAAGTACAATCTGAAAAATTAGTAATTGCAAATGAGCTTGCAAAAGATATAGCAAGGTTGTCTTGGTCCATTGTTCAAGAAAAATTAGGCACCACCTCACGCGAAGTCATGTCTCTTAAATATGGAGAGCAATTTGGCAGGTTGGTGATCTTTTCGCAGGCATGAAAATCTGGTGACGCATATAGCAACTAAATGTAAAAGGCTAACACGTACACTCGCTTGGCCATTTTTCACAAAAATCAAAAGCAGGTTGAGCATGCAAAGAAAATTTATTGCGAAGGTTATCAAAAGATAAAACATATAAGTCATTCGCAAAAGAGAAAGAGTTTTTCAAAAGCTAAGTCATCTATGAAAGTCTACGAAAGGTTCTTGCGAATACAGAAAAATGGCTAAGATTGCAGAAAGTTCAACATAGGCTCTGGCCCCAACGAGTATAGACGAGCAAAGAATAAAGGCGCCCTACGTAGATATCTATCTAGAGTCTTATGCTACCTTAGGCATCCCAACAAAGCCATGTTGGCCCTTCACCAGTCAAGTGGACCAGAGAATACTGAACGTGATTCCTCTTAGAAATCAAGCTTTGGTTTCAGAGGATTGGGATAATGTCTTTGATCCTGATTTATCCCAGAATTCCAAGAGCCTCAGGGAAGCTGCATGTGAGAGAATGAATGAATTAACGGACCCATTCTGCAAGCATTTATGGGACTGTGGGATTCCCCATTATATGGTTCCCCTGGTACATTATTGCCCTAAAATTGTAGCAGCATGCATGACAGGCTTCGACCCAAACACCGGAGTGATAAGTGGTACTAATTTTAGGGTAATCATCAACCCTGAAGCTATTTAGGATATGTTATGCATCCTACTTCCCTTGAACCAGAATGTTGAAATTTTTGACATGAAAATGATGCATGATAAGTGGGCAGGGCTCAGAATGGCGCTGCAGTTTTACCACACTAAAATTGCTCACCAACAAATGTCTCAACACCACCCAAATTTTTATTTAGTCTGGGTGCTTTGAAAGCTAGGTCTTCTTGTATTTGTTCTATGTTGGTGCTGGTGTGTGGTCTAGATACAGACAAGCAGGTCTTTGAGTTTCAAATGTGTTTCAGCTTTATGTTGAGAAAGAACAACGTGGCTCCACTTCTGGACTTTGTGAGGGTTATTAGTGATGGGATTTGGTAGTAGCTACAAGACTTCCAAGTCGGTTCTAGGTTTATATATCCCTCTTTCCTAGCCTACTTAATATTGCATCAGAATCCAGACTATTTCATGACATTTATGTCTCTGGCTATTTTCGACGAGACTGGCAAAAGAAAGTCAGTTTCGACATGGACTCCTATCATATCGAAAACTTTGTGGTCTTTGGATAGAGCTGGGATCAACATGTTCGTGCACCTATCACCCAGACAGAAATCTTGGTTGGGAAAGCTCATGCCACCCTACGATTGGTTCTTTGGCACAGATTTCACTATGCTCCACATGTGAGGTTTCACCCAGGAGCCTTTCCAGCTCCCACGCTTTCTTTCTGATAGAGTGTTGGCCTTGGAAGCAATGAGGAAGCTATGTAATATTGATAATGATTACTGGGGAGGAAGCATTTAACCTCCTATTTGATATTGCCGGTCATGTTTGGTTTTGTGTCATTGATCAAGTAAAGGACTTTGAAGATTAACACTTTGGAGATTATGTTTTCAAAGTTGGGTCATCTTGGGTTGGTGGTGATAAATGACACCTGGCAATACAACCCCGAAAATAATTTATCAGAGGTTGGCATAAGAATCCCACATCAACCTCGATTATTTTGGGACCCTCAGAGAAATGTTGAAGAGGGGAATTTAAGGTTATATGTAGGCCTTGAATATTTTCCTACTGAGGACATGCGACCGTCGTGGCTGAAATTTTACTACATAGTAGGGAAGGCCAATCCAAATCAGAAGATCAACCAGTCCCTGTGTAGCCAATTGCATAAGATCGAATGGTGTCCTAAAAAAATTTGAGACTTTGGGATTTTTTGGAAGGAGATTAAGGCAACCACCAAGCTTTACAAAGAGGTGGCTCTTGATGAAAAATTTGATGACATATGAGAGAATGCACATCTGGATGCAGAAATTTTTCTAAACCCTTCAACGTCAAAGAAACAATATAGAAGGGAAAGGAATGCCATGGAGCCCGGAGAAGAAGTAACTCTAAATCCCCTTGCCATTAAGGAGGATCCAATGCATGAAGAAGATGTCGGTAAACAGCCTATGTAGTAGGAGGATTCATCAAACACACAAATTTCAGAGCCATCCAACTCATCTAAATCAACCAGGAAGTGGCCAAGGACTACTAGTAGTAGAAGGCGAGTCATTGTAGACCTTGAGGATTCTCCGAATGAAAAGTGGCCACGAACAAAAGAATCCGGTGAAGAGGAAGAGCAGCAGTTGGAGGAAGCAGTTGTATCATCTACAGCTCCTCAAGAGCCTTAAGTATCATTTCTTCCCTCTTCTCTTTCTACTATGTCTCTAGTCTCTTCTTCATCTACCCCAGCTTTTTCATCTGCACCAATTTTTTGTGTCGGTGGATATCCCAGGCAGTCGAATCTTTCCCCTCCTGGTTTCCCACTTTCATCCTCTACTTTTCATCCCTTACCCAGAACACGATTTGGCGTCAGTGTTGGGCTCATGAGTCAACAATTTTTATCCCCGAGGCCTAGCCCTTCAATTGGTGCCTCCCTAGCCTTTCTTTATACCACATTATCATCCTCTTGAGTAGCCAATTTATTCCACCATTCTCCCTAGCCATTATTACAAGGCCTAGCAAAACCATTGATGCGTTGAGTATGCTATCTTTCCCCTTAGAAGTCCTTCGAGAGTTTCATTTTGCTTGTGGCTTGGGTATCCCTTCCTAGGAACATTTCTCGTAGGTGGAGGAAAACAAGAGCACTCGAGCTAGCCAAATGCAAAAGAGGAGACAAAAGGTTGCGGGTAGGAAGATAGAGCCTCTCTTGCAAACTGTGTTCAATGAGAGCCAGAATTCATTAATGTTTGCAAAGATCACTCCCAACATGATTAAACCGGTAGGAGAAAAGCACCAAGTGATTACTTTGTCAACGCCATTGGGCTAGACTTGTAGTAGGCTCATCCACGGGGTAAGGTCGAGCTGATGGAGGAGACTCAAAATATTGTAACCACTGATTACCTCAAGCTCAATCGTCAGGCAAGGAAAAAGGAGGAGCAGATATTAGAGTTAAAGGGAAAGGTTGATATCTGGGTGAACAAGTATAAAGCCCAAGAAAATGAGATAAGTCACCTCAAAATGGAGAGGAGTGCTTTTGAAAGCCAAATCAAGGAGCTACAGGTTATGATCTCATAAATCATCCTGACCCTCCAGCATGAGGTTGAGCAGAGCCAAGCAAATGAAGAAAATCTTTGTGCTGAGTCTGTACAACTGAGTGAAGGTATGAAGGAGCTTTGACAGAGCACAAATGATGAAATAAAGGAAATGAATGCCACTTTAGAGTTGGAGATTCAGAAATCAAAGCGGGCTAAATTGGCCTTGGAGGAAAAGGAAAAAGAATTTTCCACTCTAAGAGAACAAGTGTCCGCATTGGACAAAAGCTTATCAGAGCTAAAGGCGGATTTGAGCAGTAGAGAAGCGGAGTTGGATATTTTGAAGACCTAACCTCTTATGCCACAGATGAGCTCATTGGAGATCACTAAGGAGTTATATACATCCTACTGGGATAAGTTCAAGGCATTATTCCTTACTCTGCAGGCCACCCTGAAATTTATGGCCCAAGCAACCAGCTTATGCGGAACGGTAAGTGAAACGATCTAGCAAATTCAGGAGTTGACTTCTAATAAGGTTTTGAAGGCTAGGATTTGTTTGGGAAAATTGTATACAACTTCTGATGAGGCTCTAAGTGGCATGGGTATTGAGGATCGAACAACAGCGGACATGGGTGTAAGAATCCTCATTTCTATGCATGAAGTTGTCCAGCAAGTGGCAGAATGCAGGGCTAGGTTGAACCAGGTTACCAGTGACATGCAGGAAAAGTTTTCCCACTTAACTTAGATAGACCTCCCTTCACCCTTCATTGCAAATCAGGCGGTAGTAAGTGTTGAACACATTTTTGAAAAGATCGAGGAGAAGAAGCAGGACCTTTTTGTCTTCCAATGTTTTGATCAGTCTCCGATCGTCGAGAAGATTGAAGGGATCGTGCATCAGTTGGTGCAACTCTTCTTCCAGCTGGAATTAGAGATGAAAATATCTGGCGGATTGCCTTTCAAGGCAATTATTGATCTCAAATTGGCACATGAAAATCTATGAGCTCTCACTACGCCATCAAACGAAGTCTAGACCAGTCTGCAGGCTTCCCTCTCAAAGTTGTGAGCAATTATGGGATGTTGAAATGATGTTTCTGGGGTTCTTCATTCCGCAAGCAAAATGTCCCTGTGAGTCACCAAACTATTTCACAAAAAACCGCCAACCTTCATGGTTTTTATTTTTATCTTCGCAGTTGTGCCTTACCTTTAAATCGCTCACAACTTTTGGTGTGTGCCATGTGGCTTCCTCTCAAATATTTTGTCTTTTCATATCACTTTGCTTTTTCTAGTCTCCATCTACATGACATGTGGCTTTCTCTAGCCACTTTCTGAGTTGGGCCCACCTTGCATTTTCTATCACTCGGCATCACCCACATGGCTCCCTCTTGGAGCTTTTCACTGGGCATCCCTTCATCTTTTTTCTAGACCTCGTCTGCTCGACACGTGGCATTTCTTTGTGCGCTAGCTATCTTGGAATTGCTGCTATGCCATTTGTGCTCACATGCCAACACATTTTTTTTTTGGTGTCATGTGTTCGTTTCTGCTGCTGCATGGTTTTTTGTTCCTTGCAATGGCATTGTTGGCGTGCTCCTGGGCGATCGTTGTTTTCAATGGTGACTCGAGGTGATCTAAGGCATTGATGTTTGCTCATATATTTCTCTCTCTATGGTGATTCAGGTAGTGGACTGGCCTATTTATGTGGCCCTTTTTCTCTTTTATAAGTTGTTGTTAAGTTGCTACAAGCTCCCGAGCACTGGGAAAGGCCTTTGTAATAATTATATTAAATTTGAAGATAACAGACTATGCCAATCAATTCGGCCTTTCTATTTTTCATGCATTTAGTAAGACTATTAGTCTGTGTTGTTATTTTCCTATAATGTATGAATGCTTGTTCTTCAGCTTTTGTGATCTTTCATAGCTAAATAAATAAAGATCATTTTTTTCTCGAATCGTCTATGTTGGATAAAGTTATGTCATATTATAATATGCAATTTGAGGGTGTTTGTTATGTTTTAGAGTGATTTTGAGAAAAATTACTTAATAACACCATTTTGGTGGTTCGGGCCTTTGCATTTTGCACTGTGCTTTGGTAAATTTGTCTAATCCCGGAGGTCACTTAGCTAGCGCACTATGTCCCACAATAGCTAAGTTTCCCATAAGACTGCTGCTACCTGCAAAATATTGTGTCAACATGACCTAAGTAAGGTATTATCGCATTTTAGATTTTCTTAATGGTATTTGACTTTCTCTTGAGTTGATCTCATTTATGTCATTTAGGAGTCCTTCTCTAGCACAATTATGTTGAATGCACAAGACAACTAAGAGGGGGGTGAATCAGTTGTACCTTAAAACTTCAAATCCCTTAGACACATTCAAATCCACATTCATCTATTAAACTCTTAATCTATTATGATAAATTAGCATGAAAAGAAAATAACTGAAACTGAAACACAACAAAAACATATACAAAAGAACACTATATTTACATGGGAAACCTAAGAAGGGAAAAACCACAGTGAGCATTAGCTCACAATATAAGTAATGTCAACACTTAATACAATAGGGCTTCTTGCCAAAAGATAGAAAGGCTCACTGCCAGAATAGAAAAGAAGATAAAGAAGAATTGTTACACAAAGAAATGCATCTCAATACAACAGAGAATACACCAAAATTTTACCAACACCTTTGTAGCTTAATTGTTCAAAGAATTGTAGACACCTTCTGTTCACTATATCTAGTAATCTAACACATGAAAGATTGCACTAAACTTCTCAATTTCACACTCTAACACTCTACACTTCACATCATTTGCATCTCTCTTGTCTATCTCATCATTCCTCAACAACTCAATTCTTATTTATACCATCAGGTCAGCCTTGAAACCCTTCTCCAAGGTTAGCTATGCACATCAACTGTGCAAATTCAAATTAGGCGGTGCCAAAACACTTTCATGGTAGAAAGAAGTGAAAAAAAACCATGCCATATATTATTTGGGACCCAAAGCTATAACACCACTCAACCACAAACTTATATAAACAATAAACTTTCACTAAAATTAGTGTAAACACTAGGTCAGTCGTTACCCATGTAAACACCATTAAACTTTAAAGTACATGCTTCCTTAAATCCAAAGATGACTTGGAAACCACACACCACACTTGAAAATGATCTATAATATTCCAAAAACATCTTGAAATCCAACTAACTCCTTCACAACAACTTCCACCTAAATAATGTACACACCTAGTACATCCAAACAATTTTTCCATACATTGTTACATGAGAAACTTACTTATAAAGCACCAAACCTTGAACCATCTTGATTAAACAAAGATAACAACACTATCAACACTCCTTTAAATCCACAAGACCCGAAACATAATTTCAAAGAAATGTAGAGAAAAAATATTTCTCCCAGAAACCTCTACAATATACAATTCACACACTAGTGAACACAACTTCTTCTATATAGTGACACAACACACCAAATTGTGGATATAGCACCTCTAAACATCTTATAACAACATATCCAAAATTCATAGGCAGATATTCAACCTATAAGAAATGAAGAATAAAACTAGAACACATTCCTGTAACAAAAAACACCATTGCAACACATTGTTTCCTCTTTTTTCTCAAAATTTCTCAAAATCACTTGAAAACCAAGCACCAAAGACACATCCTCATCAGCTTCAATGCTTACTCAACACAACTAAACCAATTGCAACATAGCAGCTCAACCACATATCCATAAATCTAATCAAATAAACACTATAGGTTTACACCCGTAGCTTTACTAATGACAACATAATGCTTCTAATCAAAGCATGAATAACATCAACTAATCACACTCTTGCAAAAATCTCACCCAACAATAGACATCAATGACAACATCAACTGCTCATACTTGCAACAATCTCCCCTTTTTCATTGATGGAAACACATGATGTGTAAAACCGTCAAAGAAACAACAGCTCTGAATACCAACATATTGCAACTCTTCACATTACGTATCCCCTTACTCAACTATATTATTACTCTCTCCCTTTGTGTAGCTTATCTTTTTTACATGACTTTCTCTCCCTGATAACTTGTTCTTTTTCACATGACTTTCTCTCCCCCTTTGACATCAATGGAAAAGAGCCTAAATATTTGCATTATTTTATTCTCTCCCTTTGACATCGATCAACCTACTTACTACTTCTCTACAACTTCTTTCCTTTACTAATTTGTATACTCCCCTTAGGAGAAGACACCAAACTATACCAAATCAGCTACCACTGCACAATGAAAAAACACACTCTTCTGACTCCAACAACCAACAATGCCACTACCTACACCCCTTGAGAGGTAGACACCAATATTATTCTAGAATAAAGAATAAATCTTGAGATCCACTAGACTGATGCATCTCCTTATGCATTTAGTTCAAGAAAGGATCAGTAATGACCCTCAACTTCTCTCGGTGATACTCAAAAGTATCCTTAGGAAGAGCCTTAGTGAATATATCAACAATTTGATCCTTTGTAGGCACATATTCAAGATTTACTTCATTCTCCATAATATTCTCTCTTAGAAAGTGATAACTGATTGAAATATATTTTGTCCTTGAATGCATTACTGGATTCTTTGAAATATTGATTGCACTCGTATTGCCACAAAAGATAGAAATTGGTTCATCATTAACCACTTTGATATATTTTAATGTTTGCCTCATCCATAGCACCTATGTGCAACAATATGTTGGCGCAATGTAAATAGCCTCTGCAATAGATAAAGATATTGCATATTGTTTCTTGTTTAGCCATGATACCAATCTACATCCAAGAAAGAATGCACCATGAATTGTACTTTTTCTATCATCTATATAACTATCCCAATTTGCAGTTGTGTATGCACTCAAAGTGAAATTAGTATCCTTTGGATACATTAATCCATGATCTGGGGTACCTTTTAAATATCTAAATATCCTCTTCACTACTGCAACATGTGACTCTCGAGGATCTTCTTGAAATCTACCCATAAGACAAACTACATGCATGATTTCAGGTCTACTAGCAATTAGATATAGTAGTCCACCAATCACTTATATGTACTTGATCTTATTAGCCTTATTATATTCATCATTATCTCTTATCTTGCAACCAATAACCATAGGAGTACATTCTAGTTTAGAGTCTTCTATTCCAAACAAGTCTTCAATGTTTCTTTGATATAATTTGATTGTGAAATGAATATACCTTTCTTTGTTTGATTGATTTGTAGCCCAAGGAAGAAATTCATCTCCCTAAACATAGATATCTAAAACTCTTTTTACATTTATTTTGTAAACTTCTTACACATCTCTTCATTACCTCCAAAAATTATGTCATCGACATACAAAACCACAATCAAGATTTGATCTTTTTCAACTTTAAAGTAAAGATTACTATTTTTAATACCTTTATTGAATCATTGATGTATCAAATACTTATCCAGCCTTGTATAACAAGCTCTAGGTTCTTTCTTCGTTGGATATAATTCCTTCTTCAATTTGCAAACCATATTCAATTTATTTTTTTATAACTAAAATCCTTCTAGTTGTTCCATGTATACTTCTTCTTCCAATTCCCCATTCAAGAAAGTATACTTCACATCCATTTGATAAACTTTAAAGTCCTTATGTGTTGTAAAATCTAAAAAAATCCTAATAGCTTCCATTCTTGCCATTGGAGAAAATGTCTCCTCAAAATTTATTCCTTCAACTTATGAGTAGCCCTTACACACAAAGCCTTTCTTTGTTTCTTACCACTTCTCCATTCTCATTCAATTTGTTTTTGTACACCCACTTATTTCCAATTATTCTTTTGTTTGCAAATCTTGGGATGAGTTCCGAAGTCTGATTCTTTTCAATTAGTAGTAGTTCATCTTCCATAGCCTTTATCTAATGTTCATCTTTCCATGCCTCAATCACTTTTTAAGGTTCAACTTCAAAAAGTAAACACAAATTTACCTTTTCTTCAGTATTTTTCCTTCTTGTCAATACACCTTTACTTTTGTCTCCAATGATTTGTTCTTCAAAATGGTTCCTCTGCGTATACTTAGGAGTTCTAGAGGTCTTTTTCAAGGCTTCTTCCTCTTCAATATGTACTTCCTTTTACTTAGGTTTTTCTTTTTCTTTGAAAATAGGCTCATTTGATTCATATCCATCTATCACCACTCAATTCTGAAAATCTTCATCAACTTTAACACTTGCACTCTCTGCAACATTTCTTAGTCTTTTTGTTGTAGCATTGGTAGGATTTTCTTTTAGTAGAATATCCAAGGAAGATTCCGTCATCATACCTTGCATCAAAATTTCCCAAATTTTCTTCATCTCTTCTAATATTAAATTTTCCTCCAAACACTCTAAAGTACTTGAGAGTAGGGATCCTTCCATACCACAACTCATAGGGATTCTTTGTGTTAATTCCTTTTGCTTGAACTCTATTAAGTATATAAACACCAATATGAATTTCTTCTCTCTAGTAGACTTACGATAGGTTATCTTCTTTCATCATACTCCTTGTAGCTTCTTGAATAGTCTTGTTTTTCCTTTCAACCACTCCATTTTGTTGAGGAGTTCGAGAGGCGAAAAAGTGCCTCTTTATGCCATGATTCTTACAAAACATGCTAAATTCATTGGAGGTGAACTCTCCACCTCTGTCAAAAATAAAACATCTGATTTTCATGTCCATTTCATTCCCAACCATAAATTTAAATGCTTGGAACCTATCTAGGGATTCATATTTTTCTTTAAGAAAAGTAACCCATTTCATTCTAGAATAATCATCAATCAAAAACATGAAATATTTGTCACCTTGAAGACTTCTTACTCTTGCAGGACCACACAAATCCGTATGCACTAACTCCAACAATCTGGTAGTAGATTGTTCTTTTCCTTTGAAAATTATTCTTGTTTGCTTTCCAATCTAGCAATCCTTGAAAATAGAATTGAAAGGCTTTGTAATCTTCGACAAATCTCTCACTACTTGAATTGAACTTATTCTTACCAGATTGTCAAGATTGTATCCTTTTTTATACACATTTTTCCAACACTCAAAAGCTTATGTATTAAAACCTTAACATAGTAAACATGATCAATATTATGCTTGCTATTAAAACTAATTAAACATATTCCACATATCTTAGCACCTGAATCATCACCAAATCTAACAAGTCCTCCATCATAATTTTCAAGTTTAACAAACTTAATCTTTTCTTTGGTCATATGGTTAGAGAATCCACTTTCAATGATCCAATATTTCTTATTATGTCTAGTATGAAAGGAAGATACCAAACTACCTTCAGTCTTAGCCTTCGTCTCCGAAGGGTTTTCCTTCACACATCTTTTAGAGTTAGTCGAAACAAATTCATCTTTTAAAGCCATGAAAAAAAATTCATTATCTTCATCTCCATAGTCAAATTCATCGTCAGAAATACTTGCATCTTCTCTAACATAATAGCTTTCTTAATCATCTTACCTTTGTTTTCCTTTTTTTTTTTCATTCACAACTCTATTTGGACATCTTGAAGCATAGTGACCTATCTTTCCAAAACTGAAATATTTGAAAGGCTACTTACCTTTGGACTTACTAGTACCCTTTTCCATCCTTCTCACAAAGTTATCTTCCTGATCTGATTCTTCAATCTTCTCTAATTTTTTAGCCTTAAAAGCAATCTCAAATTTTACACAATTATTTGTACCAAATTCTCTAATTTCAAATGTAGTTAGAGAACCATGCAATTGATCTCTAGAATACTAATCTATATTTGCAAATTTCTCAATAGCAAAAACTTTATGATTGTAAGCTTTAAGTAGGGTTCTAAGAATTTTCTTTACCACTTTTGATTCTTTGAATTTTCCACCAAGAACTCTAATGGAGTTGACCACTTCATCTACCCTTTGCATGTAGCTTGTAATGTTTTGATCTTCATACATTCACAAGTTTTCAAATGTGATCTTCGGATTCTACATCTTAGCTTGTTTAACCTTATCATCTTCTTCATAAATGCTTTCCAACTTTGTCTAGATTTCTTCTATAGTTTTCAAATTCATAAATTTCACTAATTCAAAATTTGTAAGACTACTTAAGAGAGCATACCTTTCTTTACTATTTATTTCATAGGCATTTCTTTCAGCTTCAGTTCTTGTACCATTTGTAGGTATAGTATATCTACTCTAAACTAACTTCTAGACATCATATCTAAGACAACTTAGAAATCCTTCCATCCTTGTTTTCCAAAATGCATAGTATGTTCCATCAAACATATGGATCTCCTTATTTTGCATCATCCCAGATCTACCTAAAGAGGTTAAGATTTTCTCCAAGGAACCTTTCTCTAATACCAATTTTGGAATGCACAAGATAACTAAGAGGGGGGTGAATCAGTTGTACCTTAAAACTTCAAATACCTTATACAAATTAAAATCCACATTCATTTATTAAACCCTTAATCTGTTATGATGAATTAGAATGAAAAGAAAATAAAAAAACTAAAACACAACACCATACATAAGGGTGATCCCATAATAGTGGTTTACAATTTTTGGCCAAACTGGACACTGAAATTATTATTTTCAGCTAAATTTTCACATTCGAGCACCTATAGCGGCTAAACCGTGAGGAATTTGAAGATGATGAAAACTAGAGTCTCATTAGATTTTGTCTATAGATTCTAAAAGTATTTTTTTCAGATGTTTTAGAATAAGATTGCACTTCTTTTTCCATCTCCGATGAAAACTCTTTTTTTTCAGAAAACAACATTTTTAAAAAGTGACACTCACCGTATACAACATAACTTTTTTTGTATGAAGGATAAAATTATAATTTTTTCAAATTTAGATTTGTAGCTAAGATATCTATCACTTTCATTTGGTCTCATAGTTTTTTATTGAATATTTTTTCCTTAATAGAGTTTCAAAGTCAAACCAATTACAATTCAAACATAGGCCGACTGTATACAACATAACTTTTTTTGTATGTATCAAAATTCAATTTTATTTTTTTAATGGATCAAGCAAATAAATACTCAGCACAAAAATATTTTTAATAAAATTATTTTTATAATTTTCTATTTTTCCACATGTGCAAAACAGAGAGCTTGATTTTCGGTGAAAAACCTATGTTTAATAAAACTAAAAATACACATACATAATAAAACCAAAAAATATTAAAATTATATTCGTTGGATAGATCATTTTGAGGACTACCATAATAATTTTAAATAAATTTTAAATGAATTCATTTGATCCCCCAAAAGGTAAATCAAAAGTGTTTTTTTATCAGCATTTTGATAGATGTAAAAGAGACTCATTTATAGGCATGGTTTAAAACTAGTGAGGTTCTATCCAAGGGGGTTTGATCTAAGGTGGTTTGATCAAATCCTCTTCAATTGAAATCCTTAAAATGGAACTTTTAAAGGCTTAAATCATTATATTTTCTAAAAATATATGATTTCAGCCAAAATCAGTTCCTCTCAGAAATTGTAAACCAGCTTTGTGGGATCACCCATAAGAGAATACCATATTTACGTGGGAAACCAAAGAAAGGAAAAAATATGATGAGGATTAGCTCACAATATAAGTAATATCTACACCAAATACAATAGGGCTCATTATCGGAGGGCTCACTACCCAAAGATAGAAAGGCTCACTATCAAAAGGCTCATTTCTAGAATAGAAAAGAAGATAAAGAAGAAATATTATAGAGAGAAATGCATCTCAATGTAATAGAGAATCCACCACAATGCTACCAACAACTTCAAAACTTAATTGAAGAATTGTACACACCTTCTTCTCACTCCATCCAATAATTTAATACATGAAAACTAGCACTACAAGTTTCTCAATTTCACTCTCTAACACTCTAAATTTTGCATAATTCACATCTCTCTTGTCTATCTCATCATTCCTCAACAACTCAACTCTTATTTATACCATCCTCAACCTTGAAACCATTCTCCAAGGTTGGTTGTGCACATTAACCATGCAAATTTAAATTAGGTCAACATCAAAACACTTTCAAGGTAGAAAGAAGTGAAAGTAGACCATTATTTAGGACCCAAATATATAACACCACTCAACCACATGCTTCTATAAACAATAAACATTCACCGCAATTAGTGTAAACACTAGGTTAGTCATTACCCATGTAAACACCATTGAACTTTGAAGTACACACTTCCTTAAATATAAAGATGACTTGAAAACCACACACCACACTTGAACATGATCTAGAATATTTCACAAACATCTTGAAACCCAACAAACTCCTTCGCAATAACTTCCACTTGAAGAATGTACACACCCAGTACATCCAACAATTCTATCATACATTGTTACTTGAGAAATAACTTCTAAAGTACCAAACCTTAAACCATCTTGATTAAACAAATATACCATCACTATCAACACTCCTTTAGATTTGCAAGACCTGAAACATAACTATGGAGAAATGTGGAGCAAAAAAATCTATCCTAGACACCTCTACAATACACAGTTCACACACTTGTGAACACAACTTATTTTGTACAATGATCCAGCATGGAAAATCTTGGATATAACACCTTTGAACATCTCTGATCAGTGTATCCAAAACACACAGGAAAATCTTCAATCTAGAAGAAATGGGGAGAAAAATCGAAACACATCCCTACAACACAGAACACCACTGCAACACACTCTTTCCTTTTTTAATCAAATTTTCTCAAAGTCACTTGAAAACCAAGCACCAAAGACACATCCTCATCACCTTTAGCACTTACTCAACACAAATGAACCAACTGCAACATAGAAACTCAACCATATATTCATAAACAAAAGCTTATCAAAGCAACACTAGAGGTTGACACCAGTAGCTTTACTAATGAAAACATAATGCAACTAATCAAAGAATGGATAACATCAACTTCTCACACTCTTGCAACAATCACACCCGACAATAGAAATCAATGACAACATAGGCTTTTTGATATCAATGACAACACCAACTGGTCATACTTGCAACAAGTAGGGTTTCTTGTATTTTAGCTCATTACAACCTTAGATGCACTTAAAGTTAAGAGAACACACATCATTTAAGTCAATAAATTGGTTATTTGTGATGGTAGAAATACCAAAATGAGAAAATTTGAGTTGGGAAAACTCCTATATAGACAACCTCTTATCCCTCTTTGCTATGATTTTTGTAGGTTCTTATCCGAAAATGGAAATTTTAGAATAGGATTACAAAAGGTAGACTAGGAGTTATAATTTTGTAAAATCAGATCAACAAAGAAGGAGCTTAGTCTAGGGTTCGTTGTGCCCTAGATTTGCTATTTTAGCCCCAAATTGTTGTCACGAGTGCACAATATTCTTCCCTTTTCAGATCTTTTTTCTTTTTTTTTTGTCAATTCAGTTTCATCAATACAAAAATCTTGTATTTTTAGATTAGGTCTTGCAATCAAATTAATTCAAATAATCCACATTAATTTCAATCCATTTCCAAGGCAATAAAAGACCAAATCCAGGTCAAATTGACTCTCCTTTTAGGTTGTTCTCCAATTTCATACCCTTGTTGATTTGGCTTTGAACGTTAGATTAGAAAAGGATTGATCTTAGTGAGATATATACTAGACCTAGGGTCCCTTTTTCACCTCTAAACATTTTTTTGAGCATGTAGATCTGAGATATTGAGTGATAATTACAAAAACTTCAGCAAGTAGGTCATTTTCCCTTTGCAAAAAGGAGTGTTTTTCATTTAAAAGTGTCATTTATTGAATTTGTTGCAAATTTTTGAATCATATTCATTTTAGTTTTGAAATACATTAGATATTTAAGGAGATTTATTGAATTTTTTAAATTAACGCATGATTTTGGTTAAAAAGAATATCATCATTAAAAAATTGAAAACCCTTCGTCATTGCATTAAGTCATATTGCATAAAATTAGTGACAAAAATAGAAAATTTACTTTTGAGATCTGGAACAACCCTATCATAAACCTCTATTACCTATCATCAATGTCTTAGAACTTGAATTTTCAAAAAAGAACAAAAACAATTTGGGGTGTACAATGCCCTAGATCTTCTAATTTTGGCATAGAATTTAGTCACAAGTTGATATTTGTGTTCTCTCTACAAATCTAGAACCTATTTCTTAATTTTCTTACTGTAATAGATCTGTGATGCTAAATTTGGCTATAGTTAATATTGAAAAGCTTAAATTAGAATACAACATTAATATTGTTAAACATCTTGGAGAAAGGATAGTAATCTGATCATTTCAGATCTCTTTCTATAAGTTTTATATACATACACAAAGTCTTTTAGTCAAGATGGTTTCAATATGTTAGATGATTCCCTTAAGGATTTCATCTCTCCTAAATTGTCCATTAAGAATTGTAAGGTTTCAACATGTCAAAGAACAATAGATGCAATCACACCTCAACTAGTTATTTACCCACCTTAAAATCAACCTCAAAAGAAAAACAAAATAGTGCTCATTATAGGGCCACCATTGAAAAAACCAACAACCCCTAGGGTAAGTGCAAGAAGTTGGGTCCATGAAGAGGGGAAGTTTCAACCCCAAAAAAAATATTGCACGAAACGTGTATGCATTATGGATCAGGTACCCGAGCCTAAATTCATAACGCATATGTGTTATGATTCAGGTTTGCGAGCCTAAAACATGTATGCGTTATGAACCGCATACGTGTTC
Source organism: Sequoiadendron giganteum (assembly GCA_007115665.2). Lineage (NCBI taxonomy): Eukaryota > Viridiplantae > Streptophyta > Pinopsida > Cupressales > Cupressaceae > Sequoiadendron > Sequoiadendron giganteum. The sequence continues at coordinate 93,326,698 of VCHN02000014.1, forward strand.
ATAACGTGTATGCATTTTGAAAGACGTGCATGTTCATAACGTGTACACGTTTTGAAACACGTGCGTGTTCATAATGTGTACGCATTTTGAAACACGTGTGTGTTCATAACGTGTACGCGTTTTGAAACACGTGCATGTTCATAACATGTAAGTGTTTTGAAACATGTACGTGTTTCTTAAAGCTATTTATTTTTTAAATAAGCAACTATGAAAATCATTTTCACAGTCAAGTTTAACATGCCAGAAGGAGAAGAAGATCACGTACGCATTTCAGGGGGCCAGATTCAAGAAAATTTTCACTACCACCTCCTCCCGTCGATGCAATCGACCTCAGCGACATCCAGGTTGGTTGAATTCTACCATTTTTTTGCTTTATATCTTGCATTTTTTTTTATAATTGTTATTTAGTTTTTGTTTGTTTAGTTTGTTTTAGTTTAATATTTTATAGTTTCTAAATTTCATTTAATTAACCGAAAACATCAACGAAACAAACAACATTAAATTCTAAATAAAAAACCATAAAAAATAAACCTAAATTCGACACATTTAAAATTTGGGAATTTCAAAACCCTAAACCCTAGGTTCTAAAAAATATAGGTCCTTAAAAACTAATTTACCCAAACCGTTAATCCTTGGACCTAAACCCTAAAACGTAAACTAAAACCCTATTTTTAGGTTAAAGTTAGGTTAAAGCTAGGGCACAATTAGGGTTTGGGTTAAGCTTTAATATATAGTTAGAGTTCAATTACAATCAGGGTTACGATTAGGTTTAAGTTTAATATTAGAATTCAATTAGGGTTCTAGGGTTCAATTAAAGTTGGAGTTCAATTAGGGTTAAAATTCATTAGGGTTAGGGTTCTAAGATAAATATTCAGGTAAGGGTTGAGGTTAGCATTTGTATTCAACTAGGTTTAGAGTTAGGGTTATATATTTCTATTAGGGTTAGGGTTAGGATTATGATTATGAATTAAAACTTAAGATCAAGGTTACGGTTGGAGTTAGAATTAGGGTTCAATTGGTGTAGGGTTAGAGTTGGGGTTAAAATTAAATTAGCATCAGGGTTATGGTTGTAATTTTGGTGAGTTAACATTCAATCAATATTTAATTAGGGCTATGATTAAGGTTTATATGTAGTTAGGGTTAGGGTTCAACTAAGGTTATGATAGGTTTTAATTATAATTAGGGTTTAGGAGTAGAGTTCACATTAGAATAAATTAGGGTTCAAGTTATAATTAGGGTCTATGGTTCAAGTTAGAATTAGTGTGAGTGTTAGGGTAAGGTTTAGAGTTAGAATTCAAGGGTTGCAATTAGAAATAGTGTTATTTATCAAATCAAGTTGGGTAAATATGTATATTGTTTAAACTTTATATGTTATATTCGATCTCATGGACTGACTTTTTTTGGAGCTATTAATTACAAAAATATTTAAAAAATTCTAATATATAATAAAATACTATTATAAACCCTAAAACATTCCATGCTTTCACATGTATAAATATGATTTCATTGTACAACTAAATTTAAATTTAGTGAAGTCTTTGTGTACTTAAAGAAGCCATTTTCAATATGTCCATAGAGCTCAAGCTCATCTTTGTTTATTTTGTATGTATTGAAATTACCGAGTTAGCATATATCTATGTGTCCCTTTCAATGTCTTCTATTAAGTTTTTATTCTTTTTTAAATAGTATGCTTTGAAAACAATGAATGAGATTATAAATTAACGTTAGTGTCAAACTTATAATTTCTTCTTAACTACTTTGTCTCACTATAGAGAACTTGTGTCTCTTATCATGAAATTTGAAAATTTAGATAAATCAATTTATGCCCTTCCATTTAATTAAAGAATATGTCATACTTGATAAATACACTTGTAAATTCACAATCTATATACCTTAGATCTATAGATATAATCCTGTTGGGAGACAACCACACCTATGACTAAACGTCCCCTCGCCCCAAAAAATAAAGCTCTAGAGACCCATAAAAACTTAGAAGAATAAATTACTTATTGATGAATTAGTTAATTAATGATAGGCTTGATATTTATGAGCTCCATTGAGCACCCTTGTCTAACAATAACCCTTTAATATAAATAGAATCTAGTATAATTTTTACTTGAATTAAACTACATGGTTTTCATCATTTACCCATTTTCACACTCATTCTTGAGTTGTTCATAACCTAAATGATCTTGGGGACCTTTCAGGTTCTATTTTTCCACCTTTATATATGTAACAAAAGACACTCTAAACAACCCCTAACCTCCTATTAACACCCAATTTGAGAAATCAAAGTTATATATCTACATTTGTCTTATTTTTCATTCTTTAGTCCTTTCCCTATAGAAATTAAATGGTTCCTCACCTCATGTTCATAGTCTCTATTTCTAATCTTCTTATTTAATTTTTCCAATAATGATTCAAAGAAGCCGCATTGTTGATACCGTAGCCTTTTGTGAGCTCTCAATTCTTGATACATTTTATCCAACTCCTAGTTTAATTGTTGATGGTGATTTATTTAAATAAATATTAAGTCTTTACCTTAATCCATGTGGTTTTATTTATTTTAAATAAATCAATTAATGCATATCATAAAATTTAGCTATAGTTTAATTATCAAGTGACATCTAGCTAAAAATAAGTTTATGGATTCAATTTAATGTGTACATGCTATGGATTTTTAATGTTATGGATTTTTTAATGTTATAAATTGAATGGTCTTCAAATGAAATGTATTTTGAATTTGTGCACGTTCAATGTGATTTTTAAATAACTTTAAAATTGTGTGCATTATTTAATTAGTTTATTGATATATATTTTTTAATTGTTTAACATGCAGTTGCCATTTGGTTACATTCACATGGATCTCGTATTTAACATAGAGGATTTTATGCCTAAACCATAAATTCTCATAGATCCCATAGATCCAAACCTACCACCACAACAAAACTCCACACCTCCAAACTCTCCACCTCCTAATCCCCCGCCCCCATAGTAGATCAAGATAAGTTGAGAGAGAGAATTAGAGAAAATCTTATTGTGATTTAGGGAAATATAGATTTGATAAAGAATGAGCGTAGAATCCCCCCTCATCTCACGTGGTTTGCATCTATGATGCAAAATATTGTCGATTCTATTTGATCTATTGATGCAGACCTAGATAGGTTCCTTCAATGGAGAGAAGAGAGGAGACAATTCTATGCAGATGGATTGTCTTATAAAGAAATTAATGACCTTAAAATTACCAAACAAGCCATGTGCCAATATTTTTTTAACCCCCAAACAAACCAACCAATTCCACCCACTGAAAATAAATTTCAATTTTATGGTGTAGGCACCCCCAGATAGCTGCATATCTTTGGGATAGATGGTGGATGGTGTTTTGATAGTCCAGCACATGGCAATTCTGAGTGATGGGACTTTTAAAATTTGTCAAAATTATGCCTAAATTGGGCATGACTGGTTACTTTTAAAAAAGATGAGGTCTGATATTTTGGGTAAAGGGTTTTGATCACTCATGAAAGATTGATTGGTATCTTTTAAAAACCCTCACGTTATATTTCAATGTTGACTTTCTATTGAGGGTTGTCAGTCACTTAAGTTATTTGATTGAGCCTTTCCTTCATGCTCTTACTGGCCCCTTTCACCCGACCTATCGGTCTCTTATTTGCCACTTGGGCTTAATTGTTTATGCCATCGAGGGTTCTTTCCGGCCAGCCCCACCAGTATATTCTATGTGTTTTATTCAGCTTGGCGAACCATCCAATCACGGGTTTTGATCTAGACCATTCCTCATGAACCTCACAGGTTTTCCTGCTGATGTCACTTAGGTGGTGCAAGGTGTGTGAGATGCCACCATCTTTCATATATGGAGGAGTGGGGCCTTTTCCCGATGTGCCAGCAGTGACAAGTGGGAGTCATTTCACCAGTGGGAAGTTAATGACGGGGATTAATGATGACTGTCCCTCGCAAGCCTCGCACAATCAAAGTAAATGTTTCAAAAGTACCGTGAGGTTTGTGAAAAGGTGACACATGGCTTGGCTCTTTGAACAACGGGGCTAGGTGGTGCCTACTGCCTGATTGCAACCTCCTATTTATGTGGGTTGTGATTGGCTATGGCTTTTCCCAGGCAGTGATGTGGATATTCAATGATCATTGACTCGACTAGAGTTGTCCGACTTGCCAGGTATTTTCCACATCTACAGTTCAAATTCAAAGGGGTATTGTTCATCTATGTGAGGAGTTTTTGCGCTCTACAAATTGTTTCATTAATGGCATAGGTTTTTCAATGGATTTTCTCCTGATTTCCTTGCATGCGAGCGGTAGCCTCCTGATAAATACAATGATGGGATGTACACCTAGAATATGTTTGTGGTGGAAATATTATCCACTAATCGTTCACATGCTTGTGCAAGCATTGGGGCAATTAATATCTCTTGCACCGGATTACTCTACAAATACCTATTGAATTGCTTAGTATTATCATTGCATTTTTTTAGTTGATATGTTTGCAAGTAGTGGACTTGTTTATAGATTCTAAGCTAAGCATCTTCAATGGACAAGTCTGAGGTGCACCAAAGTGCTAGAGTAGGCATGAGTAATTCGTGGCGTGAAGAGGAACAACCTGTTCCTAGAGCTCCTGAAGTGAGTGCCCAAAGTGTGGGCAAGCGATCTAGGCGTTGTAATTCTCCTGTCGTGCTCTCTTCGAGCTCTGGTGGCGATGGTTCTGATCCTGACTCGGACTGTCACTACTATCTTGCGGCCATGACCAAGCTCATGGGTGTTGATGAATGGGTCCTTGCAATTTCACCAATAACTGCAATGGCACCATGTCGTGATGTTGGGGTTAGTGTTGGTGTGGATAGGAAAAAGAAAGTGGTTCCACTTCAAACTGAAGTGAGAACCAGAAGTGGTCACTTGTACCGAGGCCATCTGTTGACTAAATGATTGTTGGTGTTGGTGTGTGTTTCTCATGGGTGGTGTTGTTCTGGTGGTTCATCTTGTGGATGTGGACATGCGTGTGTGTGGCATGCTCTTTTGTTTTTTCTCCGACTAGTTACTGGGTGTAACCATTTTTTGATTCCTCGGATCATATAGTATTTTTTCTAATGATGAGGAATATTTTTGGATGGTGAATTCAAATTTCATTTCATTTTTGAATGAAATTCAATTTTGAAATTGATAATGGAGCTTGATGCTTGTTGCTCTCCTATTCTATAAAGGAGATTTTATGGCTCATTATTAAGGGTCAATTTTTTTGTATCCGGAGGCTTAGTATTTGTACAGTCAGTTTGTTTACTGTAGGTTTTTTTTCTGAAGGTATTAGCTAGTATGTCTTTTCTAGGGTAGGAATATTATAAAACAAGCAGGCTCTAATTATGTAATTAAAGATATTGAAGCAATAAATGAAAATCTATTAGAACAATTGATCTCCTGATTTCATGTCATGAGTTGTGAATGAGTTTATTAATGATATATTCATTGAGCTTCAATGGTATATTTGAGTGTGTACTTCATTTTCCTACTTTAACTTAATGAGTTAATCAAATTGCTTGAAAATGAGTTATAGATTTATGATGTTGTCTTTAGGATTCCTTAAGGAGTATTGTTTTGATAACTAAAAATCTCATAGTGTAAATCACTATGGTGACACGTTCATGATATCTGGGTTACGTTTTGTGTGACTCCCGCTCAATGGATGAGGCACTAGGCAATTTCTTCAGGATTCCTTTTTTGAGAATACATGGTTGTAGTTCTAAGCACGGTGGTTCAAAGTATGAACAATCTAAAATATCAAACCTTATCTCTTTTGAGATGCAAATCTTATGTTAAATTTTTAGTCTCGTTGCTTTAACATAATTTTTATTATTCTTTGGTTTGCCACAACCAGGATAATTGCTATCTAATTGTGTTGGTGGGGACTGTATCTATAAGAAGTGTTCTTATTAGGTCATAAAACATTCTTATGAACACACTTAGGAAAACCCTCCTTGATTTCACAGAGCCAAAAGTGTAGGAGATCTTAGTCTTTGATTGAATCTCATTAGTTGGCCACTAACTTTGTTAGTTCTTGAATATAAAGGTTGGCTACCTCTTAGGGAATTACAGAGCCTTAGCTGGGAAAACTAAAACACCAACATAATGGCGACTCTACTAGGGAACAAACTCAGAATTTTTTGGTTGCAGACGATGTTGTTATAGAGTCATTGCATAAAGTCAAATGATTTTCCATTCTAATTTTAAATAGTGAATGTTTTTCAACCCTAGAAGGAAGAGGTTGTTGAAATGAACCTGAAAATCCTATGATCTGTGGTGTTCCGGTAGAAAAGGACTCAAGAGTTTTGGGTGCAGATAGTCCTATTATAAATTTCATTATAATAACTGACATATTACTTGTAACCTTAAAGGTTAAACTCAATGGGATAGGATCTCTGGCTGAATCATTAGTTGAATGGTGGTTTTATTGGGGAGAACTTCTTAGAAATTTAAAAGAAAAAGAGAAAAGAGAAACCACACCAGTTGATGGTGGCTATCCAGAATCATTTGTCTAGTGGATCTAAATGTTAAGTTTAGATGGTGACAGATTATGGATTTGAAAGAGATTGGTAGCAGCATGGTGTTAGAATATTTGAGGTATGACTCTGTTGTGGACAAAGACCCAAAATGTGACAAGCTTTGAAAAAGAATTTCATATTCTTTTGAAATTCAGTCCTCTATTGAAGAGGTGGCGACTCCGTCTGAAGAACCAATTGATATATGAAGGAAAAGACCCAGATCTGTGATATTTATAGTCAAGGAGAGAAGATTAACAACTGCTACCAAAGTTACCAGGTATTTTCATTTTCTTATTACATCTAAACAATTAACTATTCTAATTGTGAGGGGTATTTGTAATTAAGGATGAAAAATGGTTCCAAATTAGATGTTCTAGCATCAAGAAAGGAACAATGATTAGATGTTCCATACTTCTAATGATGCAATATGTAAAAGCACTTGCGAAACATGTTTATGTTACATCATACTTCTAAAAGAAAGGAATAATAATTTCAATCACTGATGGAATCATGGTTGAAATGGTAAATGATATGTTTAATAAACATGTATTGTTTTGACAAATTTTAAATGGGTATAAGAGGTTTCCCATATGAGAAGTCAGACATAAATATGCAAAGGGAACAAGTTTCATTAAGCCCTTTAGGGGGTTTTGTAACTCAAAGGTATATGCCTTTTATTTTCAGTGATGTGAGTGGTTACCCTAATCTAATTCCTAAGAAGATTAGGAAGTATTTGCCTAAATACACAGGGCAAAGTGCAAAATCTGCCTCTAAGAATCTACAAGATTTTGTAGATGTAATGGGGGATTATGAAATCAGTCATGAGGATGTTGTTATGAAGCTTTTTGTGCAATACTTAAGGGGTGATGCCAGGGATTGGTTTTCATATCTACCCGCCTATTCTATTAACTCATGGAATTAGTTGGTGATAGTTTTTATTGAACAATTTGGTGAAAGAGTCAATCCCAACATATTAAGAAAAGGTTTTATGGGAATCCACATAAAAGAAGAGGAGCTAATCCCGTATTTTAATCTCATATTTTCAAGAGCTTTAAGATAAATCCTTAGAGAAATAAGACCAAGTGAGGCTGAATGCTTGTTTGTATATCTTGGTGCTTTTGACAAAAGGATGGGTTACCTATTAAGAGATAAAGAACCTAAAAACCTGCACCAAACATATCAAATGGCTATGGAGATTGATAACAACATGAAATACTCAATGATGAAAGGGTATCTGGCTGCAAGTATTGATTACTCTGGCCTAGCTCATACTAGTAAAATTTCAGAGTTGGCTACATAAAACACTGATTATAATAAGAGTGTTTTGAAAACTATAATATCTCCACCACTACAGTGTGATGATGATGAGATCCAAGTTGAAAGCTAGTCCAATTTGAATGGTGATGATCAAACTTATTTTGTGCCAGAATTGTATGAGATGAAGAGACAAGAGGAAGAATCACCATATGAGTTTTTCTTGAGATTTTTGGATGCCTTAATACAAATTCCTAGAGGTCTCAGACCTAATGACTGAAGAAATTTATGAACCAAGGCTGAGTGCTTTGCTAGAAGAATTGAAACCTGCTAACTTGGCCCAAGTCCTTAAATGGATAGAGATTGCAAAATCAGCCAAGAATGTATCTACACAAAATGAAGATAATGCTTGCCCTTTTGAAGAAAGTTGGATAACTACACAAGAATTTGAGGGGGGAAATGATGAAGGATTAAGTGAGACACCCATTGGTTTTCCTTATCTTTATTATAATGCTCATGTCACTGACAGTTTTTTACAGGCTAGTGATTGTGGTTTTAGAAGTGATAACTGCATTATTAAGGATGGAGTTGAGCCTCTCCTCTTAATAGAATTGTATGGAAATGTGGAACCTCATGTTTTTCCTTGTTTCCAAATGAGGGAACAACTTTCAAATGATAAATGTTTAAAGTATACTCCAAGTATACTGGAAATGGAACAAGTTTGTTGTATAAATGTTACGGAACTTGAGGACAATGAGGTGTGTGATCAAAAGAATAGTACTAGAGATAACCAACATATTGATGAAAATATTGGTACTACTGATTTTCCTGACTATTTGTATGAAGATGAGATTGATTTGTTGTTACCTTCTGACATTGATATTGCTGGTGAAAATTTTCCAGCTTATAATGAAGGTGACATAGATATTGCTGGTGAAAAGTTTCCAGCTTATAATGAAGGTGACAATGATATTGCTGGTGAAAATTTTTCAGCTTGTGCCAAAATTTTCACTTATAAATTAACACATACAACGGGTGGTGTTGAACACAAGGAGGCCAGTGCATACTATTGTTTCTATATTTCCCATGTTGAGATTGATGTGCTTGACTCTATTTTTGAAATTTTTCATTTCAGAATGGATGAAGCATTGCAGGAAGGGATGTATACTGAGGGGCCTAAGATGAATGTGTTTACACATTTCTTGGAAAAAGATGTAACTTATGTTGCCCACCTCTATGGTATCAGGATGTGTTCCAAAACATTTAAACACAGGTGTTGGCAACCAAGCTTGTGTGGAAAGCACCAGGGTGAGGATTCCTCAAGTTATGTGTCCTCCTTGTTGTACTATGAGGGTCAGTGTAACATGCACACAATTTTATATGAAAGTTTTTCAGTTCTATGTACAAGCTAATGATGATGCCAAGATGTGTGATGTTGTAGACCAGATAAGTTATGAATTTTTCCACTTCTCGGCTCAATTGAGTCAGTATTCTGTGAAGTATGACCAGATGCAGGGTAAGGTAAAATACAGTTAATGTTTGGACACAGGGTGTTGACCGATCAAATGCATGGGAGTATAAGTAAACATTATGATACTTCCAGGCATACTAATTATTCCAGTCACTCAGAAGCATCAAGAGGTGAAATTTGCAGACTTGGTTTACTCCAAGTAACAGAGAATTTTGTTTT